>JAZKJV010010188.1:0-202634 GCA_037367405.1 Ottelia alismoides | reverse complement strand
TATTCACAATTGACATCGAGCTCCACCATGCATACATCTTCAGCAATAGTACCTCAAGGTTAACCACCTTCGTCCCTTCTGCCACGCCACTTGTGACTAGGCTTGGCCTAATGAGAATACTCCACTCTAGGGAACTCAAAAATAGGATGGCCATTATGAAGGTTAATCCATATAGGAGAGTCTTTCCGTTCTGCAGGAACGATCCTATCAGCTATTGAAATGGACAACTTGCCCTACTTACGAACGACATGACCTGATAAACAATCTGACCCGTAGTCTGGTATTTTGATAAGGCTAGCCGATGTGAGTGAATTTCAACGAAGTCCTCTGCATGCCATGCCTAATCGGAGAACAAAAGGTCGGTAAGTCCACGAGCTCCGACCCTTCAAACTTCAGTAACACCTTGCCTCGTCAAATCTCCACCTTGTATCTGAAGAGCAGAGGAGGCGAAATACCTTAAGGTGTATTTGGTACGCGAATTAGGGCGGGTTAAACTGGTAGAAGGTGACTCGTTTTTGTGTTATGGTGTTTGGATAGAGGGTTAAAATGGGGGTGGGTTTGAAGTGGATTTGTTGTGATATGATTCTATTGAAATTTGAAAAAGTGTGTAGTTATTGTAATGTGATGATTGTAGTGAAGTTTGGAAAAGTGAGTAGAAGTGGAGTAGTTTGTAATTTTTATATGATATAATGGTATAATATATTATTTTTTGATGGAATTGATAAAAGAAAATTGATTTATTTAATATATAAAAAAAGGTATAAGTGGGACCCACATAGGAGAAAGAGGGATTGGGTTAAGGGGGAGGGGAGTTTACCCCGAGTACCGAACGACACCTTAGTGTACAACTATCATTCGATTAAGCTAAAGCCCTCTATTTCAACTATCGTTGCGAAGCTCGTCACCAACCATACGATCTGACGGATATCATCCCCATCAAAGCTGTTGAAAGTGCCTTCGACGTACACCCTTCAATCTAACTCCTTCTGACCTGATGAATGACTATGGCATCTCTTTTAATAAATTGATTCAATCTAATATAAAGAATTTCCACCTTCAAATCCTAAAAGATAAAGAGAAGAAAAATAATTGAGAATATATGTCAGATATTTTTTTCTTGACCATCCCCATATACTCAACCAAGACCACAACCATCCACCAAAATAGACCCGTGCCCCCTCTCCGTTGATTCGACCAATTACAAGAGGATTCACCTTCTTCTTCTGCTTCACGTACTAAAAGACGGACTCGATTACATGTGACGAACCGAGAGGTAGAGATCATCCTAGATCTCAATTTACGTAGACAACTTGGTGAAGAAGATCCCTCAAGTTTGTGGGAAGTACTACGAGCCATTGTCGTGCCCGCGAATGCAAATGTCCATCGGATTGGACTTGATTCAAAAGTTCACTTGTTTTAGATACTCACATTTCAAAAGGTATTATTCTATATTTTTGTGATTATGTGAAACGATTTGAAAAATATTTCATCTACTATGTTGTTTCGCATTTGCAATTATTTTTTGATTAAACGATTGCGTCGGTGTTCATGCGATGAATACCTTGTTCAACGAATATGATTTGATTTCCCTGTATTTTAGTAATGTGTGAGACCTGATCAGGATTTTTTTAAATAATTATTAAAAAAATAGAAACTAATTAAATAGGCATGAGGTGCCGATTTGGACAAAGGCTCCAAGTCGGCATCTGAGGTGCCGACTTGGAGATGAGCATTTTACACAATACTCCGCGTTAATATTTTAATTCTATTTCAATACTACCGGATATTACAACTTATTATTATTTTTATTAGATGTGAATGAGGACATTTGAGAAATTTTGTAAATAATTTAAAAAATAAAATAAATTTAATAGGCTTTCAATATTTTCCTTCATCACATTTTTTTTGATCTATCGCTAGAGCTTCATGCTCTCATCTTCTCCCGATAACGTTATTGTAAAATGTGATGTATATCTTTATTTTTATTATATTTTTCATTATTGAGATATGCTTAGAATATTTATAATTGACATATCAACAATATTATAGTAAATATTAAGAAATTGAGAGTGTGCTCAACATCATTTACCATTGACATATGTCAACTCAACAATGTACAACTTGACATCAATTAATTTAAAAAAATTGCAAGTATTTTATTAAAATCATAAAAGAAGAAAGATGTGTTTACAAATAATAAGAAAAAATTTACAATAACTTAAACTTTCCATATCTTCAGAAATCCCTTCAGACCTCCTCCTTTGTCGTTTCCTTTCCCTCTCCCAATTTTTGTGACTTTCCTCATTCGTTGTATTCTTCTTCTTCTACTTGGCCATTTGTTCTGAAAGCGTTGGAACGTGCCCTGGAGGATGCGGTCTAGCTGACGACTTCCGTGGCGGTTCGATTGTTTGGGATTCCTGATTTCTTGACGTCCGTACACTTGTTGAATGGCGAGGCGGCTCTGATGGAGGAGGCTCAGTGATCCTTACTCTGGGAGAAGGTCTTCGAAGCAGCTCCGGACGTTGTTGTGGTATTATTGTGGATTTGAAGCAATTTGATGTCTGACTCGGGTCTATATGACAATCGGTGATCGATAGAAATACCCCAACACTCCACCTTTGTCATATATTCCATATATCACACTATATAGGTATCATATTCATGGAATATGATTCACTTTCAAGATGCCTTGATGGTGAAATGGTAGACACGCGAGACTCAAAATCTCGTGCTAAAGAGCGTGGAGGTTCGAGTCCTCTTCAAGGCATAATATGGAGAATGCTCATTGAATGAGCAATTCAATAACAGATCTCGGATCTAATCGATATTGATATACCGAGTATCCGTTGATATACCAAGCAACTGTCTATCGAAATCAGTTGCTTCCATTTGCCGAACACTATCAAATATCGGTGACTGCAAATCTCCTGAACTATATTGAGTAGACGGTATGAGTTGAGAGGGTCCAGAGTCAAATTGACTCGAAGGTCCAACAAGCTATGGTCCTACAAGGTTGAGACATTTTCATTGTTGTAAGTATCACAAAATTTAAACATAATGTATTGAAATGAGTTCGTATATTCCATAATATATTTATACCTGAACCTCTAAATCCGGCTTTACCAATTTGAGACCCTCTAAAGCCATACTCAATATAGCTCATACCTGAAAGATGTTAATTACATTATATGTCACATAAATTAAATAATAAGTAAGAGAAGAATGCAATGTAATAAATTAACTATAATTTTACCTGTAGATACGAATCCCGGTTGAATCGGTGGAACTTCCTGCCCGCTGTATCCCTGACTCAAAGGACCAGCAAATGGTGATCCCGCAAATTGTGATTGACTGAAAGCTTCTCCATATCCTGCAAGAATGAGATATTCATCTTTTAGAAAATGCTACAGAAGATAAAAATTAGTTATTGTATTTAGTCTTTTTATTACCTAAAGCTCCAAATCCGGTTTGGTCATATTGAGATGCAAGTCCTTGATGACCTGATGAGTACCCTTGCCCGCCATATCCCGTAAATGTCATTCCTGAGGTGCCAAATATTGACTCCTCCATTGTCTGACCCTGGGAAAATGCTTGCTCATCGTGTCATGTTATATTTTATGAGGAATTGTGTTTATATGTCTAAAAATCTATATATGAATAAGAGTTTACTATAAATAAACAAATAACTAAAACCTGAACTACCAAACATCAGCGGTGATTGCGTCCCCTCCCCACCATATTCTGTGTACTCCCTTCCTGTTCAATTTACAACATATAATTTTATAAATTCACTCATCTAAGAGAAAAAAAATAATTACATTTGTAAGAAAGAAATCGCAAAACCTGATGCTCCCGAAGTATGATGCTCCTGTGATGGCATGAACTGTTGTTGCTCATATTGATGGAAGGGATACATCAAGGATAACATGTTGAGTATTTCATCAAACATGTTAATTGTATTTTCGACCGTTGTCCTCATGTTGGTAGGTAAGTCCGTTGATCGTCTAAGTTGTTCCATACTGTTTCTTCCTTGTACAATGATATCCACCTAGTCCATTTACAAATATAATAAGAATAATTTAATAGAATCTAAGTAGAATAAGTAGACTTTTTAAACAAATCAGACGTCTTTTCATTGATCCGTGTGGTCGGTAAGCTACTGCAGGAGGAGGAATCTGTGTTTGGATCCATCTTCTTATTATATTCCAATACCATTGCATGTAAATATCGGTATTGGAATCCGGGTGCTCATGAACAACTGCAGCTTCCCTGTCCTCCCAACGATCTACGTACTGTCGATGTATAGTAGATCAATTTAGGATGTCATCACTTCGGGTTTTGTTACGTCTAGATACAGCGTTTATCCTCTCCACGGAAGTAGGAATGTGCTGACGCATCCCAAATTGATGCATCACGCGATCAGGTAGGTGCATCACTACAAGATCGTAACAAATAAGTGGAACTCGACTCATCCATACACCCTGGCCACTTCTGCAGATAGGATGTAGTTGTGATATCTCAACTTCAGCGTATGGTGTCCAAATCATCTGTTTTTTATTAAAAAAATTAGATATATTAGATTACAATAATTTAAAAATAAATATGAAGATTAAAGTTTTTTTACCTGATGAGGTTCTTGTGTATCCAGCTCGTTACGATAGAATGCTAATATTGTCGCATGCACGTTCTCTTTAAAATTGCGCACTCCTATCCACTTCAACGCTAATGCACTTTCAGTTATCATAAATGCAAACAACAGTCAAAATATGCTTGTTTGACGCCTTGGTTTGTATTGCACGTGATTTTCCATACTTCATTTTTGTAAATCGTATTGTAGATCCCTTTTCGACTTATAACTCCCACCTAACCAATAACTTAGTCCGGAATCATCGGTAGGTTCCGATTGACTATCTACAAATACTACATCTTCTGCTTCTGCAATTTCATGATAAAAAATGTGAGGTAACTACTCCATCGATTCTTCTTCAGCATCATCATTATTAGCAGAATATGAGTTTCCCCTTTCCTCATTACCTACGGCTAGAACTAGCGAACAATATCCAAAATCATGGCAAGTATTACCACCTACGTTTTCTTCTAATGTTTGAGTATCATTTTCTGACTCGTCATTTTTGGACTCCTCATTTTCTTGTTCAGATATTTCTGTCACTAAATCATCTTCTACATTTACTTATGATGACCCTTCGATATCCTCAAACATGGTCTCATTTGTTGGCCTGATTAATTTAAATGTTTGTCAGTTTAAATAAAAAAATGTAAAATTATTCTATAATTTGAATGTGATTAATTTTACCTCGAAGATGACGGCATATTTTCCATATTAAAGGGAGGAGCTTCTACAAAAAGATGGATAAATCTCACACCGATGATTGAACTCAACATTGCTAATGTGGATTCATCATCGTCAATCGGTACTGCAAAGAAAGTTGATCCCTCATACAACCACTTACAAGTTAATGTAAGTATATACTGGTCGAGCGGGAGATCAGTCGCTTCAGAGACTCGAGACAATAAGCCAATGTATGTTAATTGGCATGGTAATGTAACCATCCGTTTCTTGCCTCCAATATATTCTATGTGGTCATCAGAGACATCAATCGATCCTCCCCAATATATTAAGATATGAGCGGTGTTGGAGGCCATCTATACGAATAAAATACATGATTTAATTAGTTTAATTACACGAAACAATTACTTAATAATCAGATGTAACAATTAGTTTAATTAACATTTCAGTCGGATGTTATCTCTAATAATCGATAATTTAAATGATATACTAATCACTCAGAGATGGAATCCAAAAGTCTGGTCTTGGGGACTCATCGATGCTCACCACAATGAGTCCTTCCAACGCTGTATAGAGACCCTCCCGGCGCTCGATTCCAAATCTAAATGACAGTAATTTTAAGCCCATATGGGCACTTTTAAATTTAAATGAATGCAATGCAAAAGTAATGTCTAATGTCCACTATTTAATTAATTTCGATTTTTTTAATAATTATTTAAAAAAATCTCCTAATAAAAAGTCTAATGCAATTGACATTAAAAAATTCATATTACATTTACAATTATTATTTTTCAACATCTTTACGTTACTTCATAGACAAATGATTTTCCATTCAAATATAAACAAGAATTATTTTAAAAACATATTTTAACTAAGTATCAATTTTGCACATCTAATTACTTTAAATCTACGAAAAATTTAATACAAGTAAAATTATCTGAAAGACGCGTGTCTTCTACAAGAAATGTTATCCAAAAGATAATAATATAATCCGGTATCCGAACGTATATATCGCCCTCACTGATGAAACCCTGCAAAAAATGCACAAAAAAGGCTACAAAAAATATCTTTTTCTTACTTGAATAAGATTAGCAGATCGAGAGAAGAAATCCCGCTTCAGAAAATCGAATAACTGAAATAAGAGAGGAGGAGTAAGGGGAGAAGATGAAGAAGGAGAGAGGGGGAAAATGTGAGGAGAATGGAATGAGGGGGAGGGGTTTATATAAGAAGATGGGAGGAGGGGACCGTTGGCAAATTTCCAACGACCTTAGGTGCCGATTTGGGAGAGGGCCGTTGGCGCCCTCCCCAAATCGGCACCTGAGGTGCCGATTTGGTGCGGGGGCCAACGGATATGTCCCAAATCGGCACCTCAGGTGCCGATTTGGAGGGGGCGCCCCAAATCGGCACCTCAGGTGCCGATTGATTCCTATTTTTTAAAAAAATTTAACCGTGTTTATTTAATTAATTAAAATTTTTTTAATAATTATTTAAAAAAATCCCAGACCTGACCTCCCTGCATTTTATATATTTCAAAGTAGGTAGTTACTTTTTTACTTCCAATATTTTAATCTGCAGTTTCCTTTCGAAAAATTAGTACATTGTAGAAAATTATAAACCGATTGTTCGATGATTTTATGAGTTGTTTATTATAATTTTAGCTCCAACTTTTTAATATATGTGACTTATATTGGCTCTTTTCTATATCGAGGAAGGTGATCAAGAGTCTACTAGGATTGAGATCTTTAAGCAATCAAAGAGGGGAAGTTCAGCCGGGTGCACGATGCATACACTCCAATTATTGTAAGACAATCTCGTTTTTTATTAGTAATTAATTTGGTCAACTTATTACTTTTTATGTTTACATAGGAAGAAATGATTAGACGATCTTGACCTTCTGTTTGGTTACTGGGTTGAACTGGTTGGGGTATCCTCCTGTGAATAATAGCTGTTTGGAGGGTTGCGAGGGTTAGAATGATAATTGTGATGTGATGTGACATTGATTATTTGTTATATTAACTTTTGTAATGATTACAATGTATTTTTTATGTTAATAAGGGTATTTGAGCATGGTTAAAAACAATTATATCAAAGAAATTGTAAGGTCAATACAAGTAATCCCAACCCAGGAATGCATGGTTGGAGCTAGGGGTATGCCAGGGTACCCCGGTGTACCCTGGCAACCAAACAGACCCCTAACACTACAAGAAAAGTGACCTAAGGCAATGAATAATTTAATATTCGTTGTCATGTCTTCCATAGTTAAATATATAGTAACGGATATTATTCGTTGCTTACTTCCTTAAATTAGCAACGAATAATGGTATTCGTTGTTATATTCCTCGTAACAAATCATATAACAACGGTTATTCGTTATCATTTTCTTCTAATCGTTGCTAAATTTGGCAGTGATTAATGTGAAATTTAACGAATAATTCAACGAAAAAATCGTCGTTATATGGACATTTAACAACGAATATGATATCCATTGCTAATTACAAGTACAAAAGATGATTTGCCAACGATCAATATTCGTCATTCTATCTTTTATATCGGAAGATATGACAACGAATATTCAAATTATCCGTTGCCTTAGGTACAGTTTCTTGTAGTGTAAAGACTTTTATGTCCATCCTCGCAGTGAAAGGGGAGTGAAAGGAGTGGAAGGGATTGTTCTAACTGTCCTCTCAACCTTATCTAGGGGACATTTGCGATCATTTCTTATTCATCAACCAGAAGGGAAAGTGTCACCCATTTTTCTTGGATATAACAAAGGAGACAATCACGACCACCCCTTGTGGTTAACGCAAGAGGAATGGTCATGACCGCCTCTTTTATCATTCCAGAGGAGATACTTGTCGATAAAATAAGACGCCTTCTAAAGGGACGACTATGTGATCGTTCCCTCTACTGAAGAGGATGGCTTTGGGATCAGAGGGGGCAGTATATGATCCCCTCTAGTGCACCAGCTTCTAAGTATAATTGTTCTCATGATGAAAGAATAGTATTTTAAATAAAATATGGAAATTTTTTAGGGTAATTACAATTTGGGTCCCCATCTATGGGTCCGATCTCAGAATAGATTTCGATCTTTAAATTGTAACGATTCAGGTCCCAGAACCATTAATGTAAGGAATTTTTTGGGGCTAATGACGAGTATGCCATTGTTTAAAAGTTGGAACCCATCTCCCATTCTCTTACCAACAAGGGCATATTCGTCATGAACCCCAAAATTTCCATTTCTTAAATGGTACCGGGACCTGAATTGTTACAATTTAAAGATCGGGACCCATTCTGGGATCGGATCCATAGATGGGGATCCAAATTGTAATTTACCCAATATTTTATCGATATGCCTCCTTTATGAAAATAAAGAATAATTGAAAAGACATTGTACAAGGCAAGCTCGTAATTAAAGAGCGGGATAAATGAAAACAAATTCATGCAAGACACATACATGCAGGTGAGACGTCTACATGCATACCTACATCTGAAATGAAATAAGTGAACAATAAGAATACATATCCAACTAATTAGTTGAGTTGCATGTTCATTTGTTTTAAGAGATATGTTTTGTAGTGTTTAGGAAGAGTACCGAAGAAATCAAAACAAAGTAAATAACACAAGATTTCATGTTAAAAAATAATTTCTAAGGGGAAACTTCACATAGAATGAACCTCCGATAGACCTGGCCAATGGGTCGAGGGCTTGCTCGTCCAGCCCGTCCAGCATGTTCATGGATCGGACTTAGGCAAGAGATTTCGGGAATGGGTCGGTCCGGCCCGAGCCGAGCCGCACATATAAAAAATATATGTTTAAAAACTATATTTTAGATACATTTAGTATAGTATACTTCAAGTTTTTATTTTACATTATCAATATTACATCTTATTTTATAGTTTACATGCAAAATAACACATATTATGGTTACTTGGATTTAGAAAGATTAGATGACGCTAAAAAAACTTAATTATCTTCATAAATTTGATTAAAAAATTAATAAAAAAGTACATTACATTCTGCCCATGGGTCGGCCCGGCCTGACCCAGACCTGGACCGAACTTGAGCCTTGAAGTATGACTCGTGAACCCAGACCGGACCGAGCCTTGTACAAGGGATTTTAAAATCTCGGCCCGGACTTTGGCCAGATCTAACCTCCAATGGACCGTAATCATCAATATCTTTGAGGAATTAGCACCATTAACATAAGCATAAAAAATAAGATATTTTAAAGAACTTCGTAATTATATAAAAAATACTTTTAATTGCACTGAATATTGAAGTTTGTGTTGTTTTCATATTCTTAACACTATATTAGATCCGTGTCCAACATACTTCTTATCTACCGCACTTTATATTACTATATAAACAAATAGGGCAATGTCTAGTACGTGGTCGTTGCATTCTTGAATTTCAAGCTTAATAAATTAGCCAAATTATTTTATCTAATATCAACATAAAAAATGGGTTTAGTAACATATTCTTCGTGTCCGTCGGTATGGTTATTTGTAATCGTATTCAACCTTCGACATTTACGGAATATATGTTCAATATTCAATTTATTTCGGTTATGTTGATATTACACTTGTGCAAGCAGACTATACGAAGAGAGCGAAAGGTAGTAAGAGTGACAAAGCGAGACTTGCCTCTGCGAGAGCATATTTATAAAGGTTTTCCTTAGGTGGTTTGTTGATGAAGAAGCACAACAGACGCAATGCATCCTCAACTGTCTTTACTATGGATGAAAACGGTCGGATATGGATACGAATATATGTATTATCATATCTTTATCCATTTTAAAATACGAATAGAATGCGGATACGAATATTGACGAATGTGAAAAATGTGTCATCATATCCTTAAAAACAAATACGAATCGGATACGAATAATAAAGAAATAATTTACTAATATACATGTTTAGAATGGTTTAAACATAAAAATAGATATACCAGATATTGTAATTCCATAACAATTATGTCAACAATGATGAATGCAATCATAAAATATTTTTACGCACATTTATAAATAAATGGGAAAAATGGGGCTGCCCCCTAGGGGTAGCCAACATGGCTGCCCCCACCCCATTTTTCGCAAATTTTTTTAGAAAAATATCACCATGTATATTCATCCCTATATCCCTCCTATATGTCATTCGAATTTCGTCAGAAACAGAGACTCCTACGGCCTCCATTCAGGCGTCATTTTTTTAACGGTCGCAGGATTTTTTAAATCGATTCTGTCTGGATGGAGGCCGTAGGAGTCTCTGTTTCTGACAAAATTCGAATGACATATAGGAGGGATAAAGGAATGAATTTACATGATGATATTTTTCAAAAAAAATAAAAAAATTTGCCCCAAAATGAGGCGGGGCTTCCATGTTGGCTGCCCCCAAGGGGCAGTCCCATCAACCCCTAAATAAATATATTATTATACTTATGTTCGAAAACGAATATACGAATATTGTTGGGTTTCTTTGCATTTTTTCCAGCCCCAACTTGGGGGTTTTGCAGCTACAGCAATTTGTGACTATTGCAGGGGCATTATTGCAAGTTTCCCATCAATTTGGGCATTCCCATTCCAGGGACGGAAGCCCCATCACAGAAGCCCTATTCGTTCCCAGATTCAGCCCCATTCCAGTAGCCGATTCCAGCCCTCCCCTTTTCCAATCCCAGCGAGCAGCAGCAACAAGGGGTTTCGGGCCCCTTTCTCCGTCTTCCTCCACGCGATCGGGAGAGCGAGAGAGAAGCCGAGCGTTCGTGCTCGAGGGCAGCAGCGGCTGTGGTCTTTGGCTTGGAGGGCAGTGGTGTTGGGCAAGCTCGGGAGGAGCGAGGAGGTCGTTGCGGACGACCTCAAGAAGCCAAGTTTGGGTCTCCATCCGAGAGCCCACAAGGGGAGTTACTTTGTCCTCCTTGTTTTAGAGCATATTTGGTATTTTGGATACCTAGGGATAGTTAGATACTTGTTAAACAACTATCCATTGTGTGTGGCTTGTACCTCGGCTTTGTGGGCAACAAAATCGGGAAGAACTTTGGCTTGCTTTGACCGTAGTGGAATCGTTGCCGGTCTTGCCCCGTGGTTTTTCCCTTGCTCACATTGAGCAAGGGTTTCCACGTAAAAATCTTTGTCTCGTGTGGTTGCTTACTTGCTTGTGGTTGTGCTATCATTGTTGCCATTTGAGTTCTCGTGTGGGGAACAAATATCTTGTTGTGCCATCTTTGCTGCAGGACAGTTTAAGGGGGATATATCCTGGTTGATTGATTGTTCCGCATCAATATATCCCCAACAAGTGGTATCGGAGCTCGGGTTGAGCAATATGGGCAAAGATGATGTGGGCACAATGATCAAGCTCACAAGCAGCAACTTGCAGGTTTGGAAGGTCAAGATGGAAGACATCTTGTATTGCAAGGACCTCCACGAACTCGTGGAGGGAGAGAGCGCCAAGCCGGAGAGCATGTCCACGGGCGAGTGGACAAAGTTGAACCGAAAGGCCATTGGGACCATTCGGAAGTGGCTTGACATGTCCGTGTTCCATCATGTTGCCGAGGAGACGAATGCCAAGGAGCTATGGGACAAGTTGTCCGAGCTCTATGACCAGAAGACAGCTACCAACAAGGCTTTCTTGATTAGAAAGCTTGTGAATCTGAAGTACAAGGATGGATGCAAAGTGGCAGAGCACCTAAATGACTTCCAAAGCATAATCAACCAGTTGACATCCATGGATTTGACACTTGATGACGAGTTGCAGTCACTTCTCCTATTGGGTTCTTTGCCAGATAGTTGGGAGACCTTAGTTGTCACAGTGAGCAACTCTGCGAAGGACAGCAAGTTGACCATGGCTATGGTTAAGGGCAGTCTCCTCAATGAGGAGATCAGGCGTCGCTCTTCGGGAGAGGCATCCTCCTCTTCACATGTGTATGCAGTTGAGAGGAGAGGAAGGTCCAGCAGCAGAGGTGCGTCACAGGAGAGGCATAAATCCAGGAACAAGTCCAAGGGTAGAGGAAAGTGTCACCATTGCCAGAAGCCAGGTCACTGGAAGAGAGATTGCAGGGTTTGGAAGAGAGAACAAGCTGAAGCCAAGAAAGAACAGAAAAAGGAAGATGGAAATGTAGCTGCAGTTGTGGCAGATGACAGTGCAGATGAGGTGATTCTCACCATCCAGGACCAGCGCTTACATGCAGGGAGAAATTTGGAGTGGGTCGTTGATACGGCCGCCTCCTATCACGTGACTCCACGCAGGGAGTTCTTCACCACCTACACTAGGGGTGATTATGGGAGAGTCTTGATGGGTAACGAGAGTTACTCTAAGATCATTGGCATGGGCACCATCTCGATCCAGACGGATGTTGGGTGCTCAATGACACTCCAGAATGTGAGGCATGTTCCTGATGTGCGGCTTAGCCTTATATCTAGCTCACAGCTAGATAGTGAAGGCTACCATCTGAAGTTCGGCGACAACAAATGCAAGATCAGCAAGCGTTCTCTCATCATGGCGAGAGGCAGGTTGTGTCACACACTTTACATGACTAGAGTGAAGGTCATGGATGGCAGTTTATATGCTACTGACGTCCCTCCCGCACCCTTAGTTAATTCGAGCAAATTAATGTCCAAATTAATTAGATGCCGTTCGTTGCAGTCGGATACGAGAGGTTAGTCAAAAACCACTTTAATTAGATTCGAGTTAATTTCAAGCGGCAAATTTTTTTACTTGGTGAAGTCCAAGGTCGATCTCAGGGAGGCAACTGTCTCCTTAGGTCAAGTTTCAGCAAAATCCAAGTGTGAGATTTTCGGGGAATATATTTTTTTTGGTCTTTTTTAATTTCTATGCAGAAATATGCAGACAAATCTTAGCCAATTTAATGTTAAATTTAATTGATGTATCAAATGAAGTCCAAAAATGATAAAAATTGGCCAGACAGTTATTTATGATGAAAATGACCTACACTAATTTTTTTGGAATTTTTCGACTCAAAATGAATTTACTGTGAATTAAAGAAACAGAAAGAGTGATTTTCAGAATTTAATTTTTAATAAATATCAAATCACAATTTTTTCAAGAACTAAAATTATCCTAGGTGGCTCTAATTAGAAGGGACCTAGGGAAATTGACAGAACTTAATTTTACTGTGAAATGAATTTACTAAAATTAATTTAAGAAAATCACTAAACAATTTATTTAGGCCTCGATATGCGTGCAAATGCTATGAAATTTTTATGGTGTGTTAGAAATGGTGTCCTTAAACTACTGTGAATTTTTGATAATTTTTGAAGGCACAGATAATTAATTAAAAATCAAAAGGCATCACTGGGCAAAATATGTCAACAATGAACCAATTAATTCATTAATAATTCAAATTAGCCTACAAAAATCATACACGTGTACTGATAGGCAGAGGACAAAATTTCCAACAACATGCAATTTTTAGAATCTCAAAATGATGACAAATGTACTCTATGGACACGTGCAAACACAAGGGCGTAAATGCAATACTGGAAATTGAAACTTCAAAGATTAAACATGCTGACAAGGACTAAAATGCAATTACCGATAACATGCAGGACTTGTATGCAATTTCTCCACGAAACACGTGCTCCTCACGTGGTGACTGCTTCACAGGGACCTTTTTGCGATTTCTGAAAGCTCCAGGGGTGTCTGTGCAAATAACCCAGGTCGCACGTGCTCCTCACGTGGGGGGGGACCTAGGTTCGGAGGGCGTCGGAGGCTCGGGTCTTCTGGAGGTTCGGCCCCGCCTCGATGCAGCTTCGGGTTGCCCGAGCCTAGGCTTGGATAGGGCGACGTGGCGGCCTGAAGAGTCGTCCGATCCGAGGGATGATCAACGGTCGAGGATGAGGGCGGCGAAGGGACGCGTGGCGAGGCGAGGACCGTTCAATCAGATGATCGAACGGTGGCTGCTTCTTCTTCTCTAACGGTCCTCCGCCGCCTGCGGAGGAGAGGCCTGTGCTCCGGTGAAGGCAGCCGAGCTCCGCCTCGGTTGCCAAGCTCCGGTGATGAGCTTAGTCAGCTCCCACCTAGCTCGGAAGAAGCGGAAGAGCACGAGGAGGCCTCCGGTGGTCTTTGGATCCCTGGAGGATGGCTGGAGCTCGGTGTCGATGAAGCTCGAGGAGAGCTCCGGCGAGGCTCCGGCCAATGATGAAAGTAGCACCTGCAAGTGTTAAATATAGAGCCGGGGCTCGTGCGTGCGTTTGTGGAGACGTGATGCTGGTTGGCGAGGCCTAAGGCGACGTGAGGTGGTCAGGCGACGTTGCTCCGGCCAAGTGGCGGAGCTGGAGATCGATGGACGGTGGAGTGGAGCGTCTGAAGGTGCGGAGGGGTCAGCGAGGATGAGAGCTCCGACGCGGAGCTCGGCGGAGTGAAGGCGAGGCGCGAAGATGATCGTGGTCGTGGAATAAAATCGGAGAAGATAAAGGAAAAAGAAGAGCAAGATCGAAGGAGGAATGGAGGGGGTTACCTGGGGATTGGGGCTCAGCTTTGAGCTCCAGGTCGTCGCTCAAGGGGTCGGTAAGGTCCCGAGCTCTAGCAGCTGCTCGGAGGAGTGGCTGCGACACGGCGGTGGGCCGAGGATCTCGCCGGAGAAGAAGCTCTGTCGTCGCTCAACAAATCAGCCAATTGCTGTCACCAATAGGAAGCTTGGAGCTCGAGTGATCTCCCTGGAGTGGCGGATGGGGCTGAATGTGGCCGGCGGCTGGGCATTTATAGGATGGAGGTCTCGGCAGGGCTGGTGATGGGGCGAAGTTTATGGAGGTAGTGGAGCATCTATGGTGGAAGTGGCGACGAGTGGGGTAGCTGGCGAGGATGAGGGACGAGTGGCGATGAACGTGGAGGTGATGGTGGTCGAAGAAGGTGGCTAGAGTGCGGCCAAGAATAGGAAGGGGCAGCCCCTCCCGCAAGGCGGAGATCGTGGGAGAGAGGGTTGCCAGAGGTAGGAGACGAGGCCCTGACCGTTGGATCTTGTGATCCAACGGCCAGATCGAAGCGCAAAGGAACGTCTAGGATTAGATCAAGGCGAGATGATCTGAGGTCGTGATGGCGCCATGTGGGGTGAGCTGGGCGAAGTGCGAGCGAGCGAGCGGCTAAGATCAGGTCAAGGCGACGCTATCTAAGGGTCAGGAAGCCGACACTTGGCGTGATGGGGCAGAGGCGCGGGCGGGCGGTCCTGATCAGTCCTTGGCGATCGATCGGTCGGTTGAGATTATTGGGGAGCTAACGGCTCAGATGAAAGTGCTGAGAATGCGATCGAAGGGCTCAAGATGTGACGCGTGGCGCACTGTGGGCGAGGCGCTAATGGATGGCCCCGATGAAAGGGTGGAGTTGATCTGAGGGTCGAGACTCGCTAGAAGACGAGCGGCTGTGATGAGAGGATTGGGGGCGCGATCGAGCAGCGTAGCTGACGCCACGTGGAAGGCTGAGAGCGCGGCGCTAAGGGACGGTGGAGATGAAGTGTGTTATGGATCTGAGGGCTGGAAGGTGGTGATGTACATGGACGGGCCTGGGCCGTTGGATCTGAAGCGCGATCCAACGGTGGAAATTGCGGGCGGACGAGGCGAAGGGCAGCGGGCCGCGTGGCGCAACCAGAGGGCACCACGTGGCCTGCTGTGAATGGCTGGAGAAGGAAACACGTGTAGAGAGAAGAGGAAGCCGAATTTGGAAAAACTCAAAACATGAAAGTTGTAGATCTAGATGAGATCTACGAGTTTCATGTTGACCAAAGACGGAGACGAGGTCAAATATGATACATAAATACAAGGATACATAAATATACATGTGTAGTATACAAAAGGATCCAAAAACCCAAGTTTCTCATACAAGCTCCGATTTCAATGAAATCAGTCTTATTTTGAAGGTCTTTTAATGTGTAGTATTCTAAAAGTGAGTAGACCTAATTCGGGGTTTGTATGAGGGCTTTATTTATGTTTTAATGTACAAGGATTCTTAGGCTATTTGGGCTATTTTACAAGGGTGATTTTTAGCAATCTTCCCTATATTATTAAGGAATATATACATATATTATAGAGAAGAAGTTATTTTGATGAAGAGGTATTTTACAGGGGATTTTTGGCTTCTTATTTAAATGCAGATGAGCTGCTAAAATGCATGAATTATGGATGCATGCATGAGTGTTATTTATGCAAGATAAAAGGAAATATGCCTCTATTTTCTCGGGAACAAGGCTCTATTTTTGACTTTTGGAGTGATGAATAACAGATTCATCAGCTACTGAGGCAGATAATTCAGATTTATGGCACCGTCGACTTGGGCACATGAGCCAGAAGGGTTTACAACTTTTGAGCAAGAAGGAGTTGATCCCCTACCACAATGGCATCACTTTGTCTCCTTGTGATGCATGTGAGGTTGGGAAGAGCAGGAGTGCACCATACAGAGCGAGATCCAAGGTGAAGGGAGACCTTCTACAGCTGGTTCACTCAGATGTTTGTGGTCCTATGGACACAGCCTCTTTGGGAGGCAACAGGTATTTTGTCACCTTCATTGATGATGCATCTAGGAAGGTGTGGGTGTACATTCTGAGATCGAAGGATCAGGTGTTTGATTGCTTCAAGAAGTTTCATGCCATGGTTGAGCGCGAGACAAGAAAATTATTGAAGTGTCTACGCACAGACAATGGGGGAGAGTACACCTCCCATAGCTTTCAGGGCTATTGTGCAGAGCACGGCATCAGGCATGAGAGGACAGAGCCAGGTACACCCCAGCACAATGGTCTAGCTGAGAGGATGAACAGGACCATTGTTGAGAGAGTCCGATGTATGCTGAAGATAGCGAAGTTGCCCAAGACTTTTTGGGCTGAGGCGGTTCGCACCGCTTGTTACTTGGTGAACCGATCTCCATCAGTTCCTTTTGGCTTTCAGATTCCAGAGCGTGTTTCGACAGGGAAAGACCCCTCATATGCTCATTTGAGGGTGTTTGGATGCAAGGCTTATATATTGGTACCCAAGGAGCAGCGGAAGAAGTTGGATGACAAGGCGGTACCTTGTATTTTTCTTGACTATGTAGATCAGGAGTTTGGATACCGTCTTTGGGATCCAAGAAAGAAGATAGTCACCAGACACAGGGATGTGATCTTTTATGAGAACCAGACGTTGGCTGAGGACACCACTGAGAGTGGTGATGCAGATGAATTTTCCATGGATGATGACAGTGATGAGGACAAGGAGCCATCTCCAGTACATGGTACAGGTGGAGAGGATGGGCAGCTAGAGCAACATGAGCCAGACGTAGACCCCATTGATGCAGGTCCAGGGGACCTAGGGCAGGGGGAGCAGCCTCATCTACATGCAGATGCAGCAGAGCCTCAGGTCAGGCGATCTGAGAGGACACGCTAGCCATCATCCCGCTACCCCACTTCTAGGTATGTGATGCTCACAGATGCAGGTGAGCCATACACCTTTGAGGAGGCACAAGAGCACAAGGATAAGGGTCATTGGCGCAATGCAATGAATGAAGAGATGCTATCTCTCAAGAAGAATCATACGTATGACCTTGTTGAACTTCCTAGAGGGAAGAGAGCCTTGAAGAACAAGTGGGTTTACAAGCTGAAGTCAGATGACAGTGGCAAGCAGGTGAAGTACAAGGCTAGATTGGTAGTGAAAGGGTTTAGCCAGAAGGAAGGAGTGGACTATGATGAGATCTTCTCCCCAGTGGTGAAGATGAATTCAGTGAGAATGGTGCTAGGACTTGTTGCTAGCATGGACCTTGAGCTGGAGCAGATGGATGTGAAGACGACGTTTCTTCACGGTGATTTGAAGGAAGAGATCTACATGGAGAAGCCACAGGGATTTCAAGAGAAAGGGAAAGAGCATATGGTTTGCAGGTTGAGTAAGAGTCTCTACGGCTTGAAGCAAGCCCCGAGACAGTGGTACTTGAACTTTGATGCTTTCATGGGAAAGCAAGGCTTCAAGAGGACTACAGCCGACCCATGTGTATATGTTCGTCGTCTTCCCAATAACAGGTTCGTCATTCTTTTGATATATGTGGATGACATGTTGATTGTAGGTCATGATTCCAACCTGATTGCAAAGCTCAAGAAAGAACTCTCCAAGGAGTTTGCGATGAAAGATTTGGGAAAGGCAAGTCACATCTTAGGGATGCAGATTACAAGGGACAGGAAGAAGCGCATGTTGTGGTTGTCACAAGAGAGCTATGTTGAACGCGTGTTGGAGCGGTTCAACATGAAGAATGCCAAACCTGTCAGCACGCCCTTAGCCTCTCATTTCAAGCTAACCAAAGAGTCATGTCCTTCTACTTCTGAGGAGAAAGCAGAGATGTCCAAGATCCCATACCAGTCAGCAATTGGTAGCCTCATGTATGCCATGGTTTGCACTAGACCCGACATAGCCCATGCAGTGGGCGTGGTGAGCAGATTCATGTCCAATCCGGGCAAGGACCATTGGGAGGCAGTGAAGTGGATCTTGAGATACTTGAGAGGGACCTCAAGTATGTGTCTTGCTTTTGGGAGGTCAGATCCCAAACTATGTGGCTACATTGATGCAGATATGGCAGGAGACATGGACCAGAGAAAGTCCACCTCATGCTACATTTTCACTTTTGCAGGGGGAGCCATATCATGGTAATCCAAGCTACAGAAATGTGTTGCTCTCTCAACTACTGAGGCAGAATACATTGCAGCAGCAGAGGCTGGGAAAGAAGTGTTGCGGCTACAACGCTTTCTTGGTGAGTTTGGATTGGTTGGCAGTGAGCCGGTCGTGTTTTGTGATAGCCAGAGCGCTATAGACTTGAGCAAGAGCACCATGCACCATGCTTGCACAAAACACATTGATGTGAGATACCATTGGCTGAGGGATGCAATTGAACAGAAGCAGCTCGTGTTGAAGAAGATTCACACCGATGAGAACCCCTCAGACATGTTGACCAAGGCAGTCACTTGTGACAAGCTTCAGCTCTGTAGAGAGCTGAGCGGTGTCACCTCTTGTTGATCTCCATCACAGGACAACACCTTCCTGTTGGGGCTGGAGGGGAGGTTGTTGGGTTTCTTTGCATTTTTTCCAGCCCCAACTTGGGGGTTTTGCAGCTACAGCAATTTGTGACTATTGCAGGGGAATTATTGCAAGTTTCCCATCAATTTGGGCATTCCCATTCCAGGGACGGAATCCCCATCGCAGAAGCCCTATTCGTTCCCAGATTCAGCCCCATTCCAGTAGCCGATTCCAGCCCTCCCCTTTTCCATTCCCAGCGAGCAGCAGCAACAAGGGGTTTCGGACCCCTTTCTCCGTCTTCCTCCACGCAATCGGGAGAGTGAGAGAGAAGCCGAGCGTTCGTGCTCGAGGGCAGCAACGGCTGTGGTCTTTGGCTTGGAGGGCAGTGGTGTTGGGCAAGCTCGGGAGGAGCGAGGAGGTCATTGCGGACGACCTCAAGAAGCCAAGTTTGGGTCTCCATCCGGGAGCCCACAAGGGGAGTTACTTTGTCCTCCTTGTTTTAGAGCACATTTGGTATTTTGGATACCTAGGGATAGTTAGATACTTGTTAAACAACTATCCATTGTGTGTGGCTTGTACCTCGGTTTTGTGGGCAACAAAACCGGGAAGAACTTTGGCTTGCTTTGACCGTAGTGGAATCGTTGTCGGTCTTGCCCCGTGATTTTTTCCTTGCTCACATTGAGCAAGGGTTTCCACGTAAAAATCTTTATCTCGTGTGGTTGCTTGCTTGCTTGTGGTTGTGCTATCATTGTTGCCATTTGAGTTCCCGTGTGGGGAACAAATATCTTGTTGTGCCATCTTTGCTGCAGGACAGTTTTATGGGGATATATCCTGGTTGATTGATTGTTCCGCATCAATATATCCCCAACAAATACGAATGCGATTAATAACGAATGTCAAAGTGATATCCATATCCGCATCCATTTTAAAATAAATACAAATACGAATGTCAAAATATGTATAAAATGAATACGATAGCGGATCGGATACGAATATATTCACATTCAATTCCATCCCATCGTAACCATTACCACCATTACTTATTTTTTTGGGTAAGTAAGTAATTGTATATATATCATTAAAAAATGATATACATGTCGGGCTCAAGGGCCAATTAAAAATCAATATTCAAAAATTGAGAACACCAGGATTTGTTTGGGGGAACGAAAACCCTTAAGAACCACCATTACTTATTTTGTATATCGACGACGAATAGCAAATCGTCGTTATAAAAACAACTCGGCAGTTGGTGCATATCGATGGCGGCCATAACAATCGCTAACAACCAAACTTTCAAAAGTGGGCGGTTGGTATTCGATCGATCGGATCACTGAGTAAGGATTAATCATTAGTTGGATAATTAAATAGATTTTTGTCAAACTTTAGTGGATTTTATTTTTTTTAATTTATTTGAAATATATAAATCATTTTATACATCTATTGTATATGTGCACTTAAATTCATATATTTTCCATTCGAGCACAATGAAATAAAAGAGACATCTAAATTCCAATCGAATATTAAACACATTAAACATCTTAAATTAAGTTCTCTTTAAAAAATAGAATGACGAAGTCCCCAAAAAAATGTCCGACTAATCAGCCTAGTCGACCAATTAAATGAGCCTTTTCTAAGGACCGGTTAAACTTAGTCGGAGCATCCACCCCATCTTATAGACTAAACAGACAGACTAGATGGATTAGTTGGTTGTTTTTTTTTTGCAAGCTTGACAACAAGGGGCTAGCAAACTACCAGTAAAAAAAATATTGCAGGTTGATCCGTGAGAATCGCCATAGTAGTTGTAACGGCTCAGTTTCTTTTCTACCTTAATTGCATTTCATTAGTCCAATTATTAACACATTCATTAGGATATCAATTTCAATCTTTTAATGACCAATAATCCCCCTCATTGTCACTCTTAAAACCCCCTACATTCCTCCCTCACGGCACCTTTGTTCAAACAATCCCTACCCTAGAGAGAGAGAGGTAGAAAGCTTGAGAGGAATCCTTACGGGAGAGTTGTTTTCGTCGTAGGAGA
The DNA here is from genome assembly GCA_037367405.1 of Ottelia alismoides. Lineage (NCBI taxonomy): Eukaryota > Viridiplantae > Streptophyta > Magnoliopsida > Alismatales > Hydrocharitaceae > Ottelia > Ottelia alismoides. The sequence continues at coordinate 181,325 of JAZKJV010010188.1, read as the reverse complement.
CGACGACAACGAGTCGGAGAAGGAGGAGGGTGTGGATCCGTGACCGAAAGGAGGAGCGGCGATCTCGACTTATAGAGTTAAGCTTTGGATCGAGGTATGTATCGGTCTAGGTTTCGTATAAATATCGGTTATGTTGAAATAAATGTTTTGTAGGTATCGATTTAGGATTTACGATCTCTAAATGTATATGTTAGATCACCCTCGTGTTGGAGTGATGTTGGCGAGAAACACATTTTGGGACCAGAACATGTTCAGACAAGTAAATAGGGTGTGGAACTAATCAAAAAAAGATTGTTGGCAGCTCAAAGCAGACAAAAGTCTTACGCTGATCGTCACAGAAGAGAGTTGAGCTTTGCAGTTGGGGGCATGTGTTCCTAAAGATCTCTCCAACCAAAGGTGTCTTACGTTTTGGCAAAAAGGGGAAGCTCACTCCCAGATATATAGGACCTTTTGAGATTCTTCAAAGGATCGGAGAGGCGGCATATCGTATTGCATTGCCACCTCAATATTCGAAACTACATGATGTTTTTCATGTGTCTATGTTGAGGAAATACACTCATGATCCCTCACATGTGATCGAGCACGAGGTCATCGACATCCAACCAAACTTAACCTTCGAGGAGAAACCTGTCTGCATAGTCGATCGCAAGGATCATCAACTTCGTCGACGCATAGTTTCGATGGTCAAGGTCATTTGGAAACACCACCAAAAAGAGGAGGCTACTTGGGAGTTGAAAAGTGAAATGCGAGAGAAGCATCCACAACTTTTCAGTATGTCCCTTTACTAAGAAATTTCGGGGACGAAATTTTTTTTAAGGGTGGTAGATTCTAATGGCTCAGTTTCTTTTCTACCTTAATTGCATTTCATTAGTCCAATTATTAACACATTCATTAGGATATCAATTTCAATCTTTTAATGACCAATAACCCCCCTCATTGTCACTCTTAAAACCCCCTACATTCCTCCCTCACGGCACCTTTGTTCAAACAATCCCTACCCTAGAGAGAGAGAGGTAAAAAGCTTGAGAGGAATCCTTACGGGAGAGTTGTTTTCGTCGTAGGAGACGACGACAACGAGTCGGAGAAGGAGGAGGGTGTGGATCCGTGACCGAAAGGAGGAGCGGCGATCTCGACTTATAGAGTTAAGCTTTGGATCGAGGTATGTATCGGTCTAGGTTTCGTATAAATATCGGTTATGTTGAAGTAAATGTTTTGTAGGTATCGATTTAGGATTTACGATCTCTAAATGTATATGTTAGATCTTTAGGTTAACACGTTTTCACACAAATTTGATTTAGCACAGACCTTTAAATACTTTAAAAAAAAAGATATGTCGGATAATGGGAGCCATGTTATGCAAGCACATGTTATTATGCAGACTTATCACAACCTTTTATTGCTTGTGTTTGTTGAACAAAGTCATGTCATAGGCTATGGTTAAAATCAGTAAAATTCTCCATTCATACAAGTCGTAGGTCCAGACTTTATAAATTTGAAAATCTTAAATTCGTTGATGCTGTGATAGCAAATTGACTATGTGATTTTAATGGGGTTCTCAGTTCATGTCTTTATTGTTGCGTAAGGCTAGCAATATTATACACACCTTACTCGCCAATAGTATAAATAATCTAAGTGAACGTGCACCCATGAAGATGATTGGCAGTCCATAATGTAGGTTCAATAGTTCACTATCCATGTATTTTAGAGTACAAATCATATGCTTGCGTAAATAAAAGGAAAAACCTCTATGGAACCACATGTTTTTTTAATTTAGCTAAAAGGTTTATTTTTTTATTTACGGTAATTTAACTAATATATATAGCCTGTACAATGACAATCCCATGATTATTGCACCTTGTGCATACGTTGCTTGTATTTATATAGCATGGATTAGTAAAACGGATTCACGGGCATATTCTAAACTAATGAGGATCCCTTCCATCTATACTATAACAATCTAGAAATAATAACGCACCAAATTATCTTAATTATCTTTCCATAGAGCTACATCTCAAACAACGATTTAATGAGGGGTTACAACTTCTAATCATTCTAAGTCACCTACATCATTATGCAATACTCTACCAATAAAATAACCAAGCAGATATGGAAACTAAATTAACAGTAGATACCACTAAACCATATGCGTCAAAACACCCAACACCAATTCTGGAAATTTTATAACATAGGTAAGAAAAATGTGCTATATATCAGGATTTGAGAAATCATCTTACAAACTACTGTTAAATGGTAACTTTGGATTCGTTATAACTTTGAAAACAATGAAATATTCATGTTCAAGTGAAAACAAATAATAAGTTATTATCGTACATGTAAAATATTAGAAGGCGTGCTTGATAAGAGAATAAATTTTGTTAACCTTAAATAAGATTTAAGGCACAGACTCATAAAGAGTCATATGAACGACCGCAAGGGGTCGTGTAAGCCAAAGGGCAATGCCGCAAGGGGCAACGTCGCAAGGGACGTATGGTTGCAAGGAACCACAGAGGCAAAAGCTAAGTCCTCTACAGTTGTACCTACACTGTCATGTTAATGCCGCAAGGGGCAACGTCGCAAGGGGCGTATGGTTGCAAGGAACCACAGAGGCAAAAGCTAAGTCCTCTACAGTTGTAGTTACACTGTCATGGACCGCAGGTGCCAGCGGTTGAAAACGTATAACAAGATACGTATATGAAAGTTATACAAGAAAATTTGTTTATAAAGGTAAACTATTATGAGTTATGCAAGAAAATGGTTTAAAAGAGTAAACCATTAAATGTTATACAAGAGGTGGTGTAAGAAAGTTAAACCATCAAAGTCATGGGGGTTAATATGAAAAATGATTTATATGATTTAAGAAGTATGTAATTTGCCATGTATTTTATGAAATAAGCCCCACAGGTTGAAAGAAATGATTGCCATATCTACTTATGCAATTTACATGTATATACATGTTTTTGGAAAGAAGTCAAATTATACATGATAGGGATCGAACATAGACATGCATGGGAATTATCTAGGCACGGAATGATGTGTATACGTAAAAATCCAAGTATATGATTTATAACGGGTTATGGACCGTTAGAACACCCATGCATGGACCCCGATACATACTGGGCATTAGGCTCATGAAAATTTGTGTTTGCCATTTTCAGGTGAAGAGCAGGGTTGATTGCACATTCAGGATCGGATTACGGACCACTCGGTAATTCTAACGTGGTATGAGGCAATTATGAAGATTTGAAGGATATCTATATGCCTACAGGGACTATGGAGAAGTTGTTTTAAATTTCTAGTGTAGTTTTGCAAAAACACCCCAGTTGGGGTTGTAATAACCGAACTCTTAGTTGAATGGTTGTTATGGACTTTATTTGGTTATGATATTATCTCTGCTCATTGAATGTCATGCATGTTAACGGTAACGGTTCGGTCGCGCGATTGGATATCACAAGCTTCCGTTGATCTTCGCGGCCCGTTCCGTTACAAATTGTATCAGAGCGAGAGTTCCTCTGGGCATAAGATATCCCTTAGTGATCTGAGACCTGTTTATAAAGAGAATCAATATCGCAACTCATTGACTCTGTTGATTTTTTTTAGCAGATGGCTCCTCGTCGCGTAATTGAAGCTAATGGAGATCGCGAGTCGTCAACGAGCCAAGAAGTCGTTATGGATATGCAGAAACAGATGTTGGAATTAATGATGTTGATGGCCCAACAGCAGAAGAGTCATGCGACCAACTCTGGTGGTCTGACTCTAAAGACATTTATCCAACATGATCCACCCACTTTCAAGGGTGAGCTTGAGTCGGAAAAAGCTGAACACTGGCTACGAGAGATTGAAATGGCGTTTGAAGCAACTGACTGTCCTGAGGAAAAGAAAGTGATTTTTGGGACATTCCGTCTGCGAGATAGTGCTAAGGAGTGGTGGACATCCTGTAAAGGAATTCACTTTGCGGAGACTCCGATCATCAGTTGGAATGACTTCGTGGAGCGTTTTTCTGAGCGTTACATCCCCGAACATGCTAGGGATGCTAAACGCCAGGAGTTCATAGACCTTCGTCAGGGAGGTATGACAGTCCAAGACTATGCTGCAAGATTTCATGAACTAGAAAAATATGGCAAGGGCATCTGTGAAAATGAAAAGCAGCGAGCTAGAAAGTTCGTCGAAGGCTTGAATGCCGGTTTGAGTCTCAGGGTACTCACTAGGGGTCCTACGACCCTATCTGAGGCTGTTGCAGCGGGGGTAGAAATTGATGCAGCATATCGGAAGATGCAACAAGTGAGCCCCCGAAAACGTCCTCACAAGCCGAGCTACACTGATAAGAGGAGCCACACGGCAGTAAACTCCAAGAAGACAAGAATCAACGATGCATCAGCCAATAGGAAGTACACCTATGAAGTGTGTCCTCATTGTGACAGAAGGCATCCAGGGGAATGTTACAAGTTGACAACCACTTGCTTTAAATGCGGTGAAAAGGGCCACTTCATGAAAGATTGCAAGAAGGACTTCAAGGATCAGAAGAAGACATTTGAACATAAGAAGAATGTGGCGGGAAGGGTATTTGCTATTACCTCTGAAGATGCTGAAGGAGCCAACACCACAGTAGAAGGTACTCTCCTAATTGCAAACCATTTATGTCACGTTCTTTTGATTCTGGCGCTACACATTCCTTTATTTCAAATGCTTTTGCAAGAAGACTAAGCATGGAAGCCGTTGAGCTTCCATACACACTTACTGTTTCGTCACCAATGGGTGATATTAGTGCCACGGGTATGTACTTAAAGAAGGTACCCATTTTGATTAGAGAAGACACACTCACCGCCAATCTGATCTTATTGCCCATCACAACCTATGATGTCATCTTGGGCATGGATTGGCTATGGGAGAATCATGCAGCGGTTTATTGCCGAGAAAAGAAGGTGGTCCTTAGTAGACCGAATCTTGAGGAAATAATTATTCGAGGCACCCGTAAGGGTGGGAGATTGGTTATCTCATCCTTGCACGCAAGCAGACTTCTAGCCGAAGGTTGCATCGCATATCTTGCCAGTATAATTAATACTGAGTCAGCACAAACTCGTCTTGAAGACTTAGATGTGGTTCGAGATTTTGCCGATGTCTTTCCAGACGATCTTCCTGGATTACCTCCTCGTAGAGAGGTCGATTTCTCAATTGATATTATTCCAGGAACAACACCGATTTCCAAGGCTCTATACCGGATGGCACCTGCAGAACTGGAGGAACTAAAGAAACAGTTACAAGAATAATAGGATAAGGGATTCTTACGTCCTAGTGTTTCCCCCTGGGGAGCACCCGTTCTTTTCGTGAAAAAGAAAGATGGGTCTCTAAGACTCTGCATTGATTATCGTGTCCTAAATAAAGTGACAGTGAAGAATAGATACCCATTACCTCGCATCGATGACTTATTCGACCAGTTGAAAGGAGCAACTGTTTTCTCAAAAATTGATCTGCGTACGGGTTATCATCAACTCAGAATAAAAGATGAGGATATACCAAAGACGGCTTTCAGGACGAGGTATGGTCATTATGAATTCTTGGTCATGCCGTTTGGTCTTACTAACGCTCCTGCAGCCTTTATAGAGCTAATGAATAGGGTATTTCGAGAATACCTTGACAAGTTTGTCATTGTATTTGTGGATGACATGTTGATATATTCGTCTGACTCGGAGCAGCATCGAGTACATTTGCAGATTGTATTAGAAATCTTAAGGCAACACAAGCTTTATGCAAAATTCTCCAAGTGTGATTTTTGGCTTGATAAAGTCGCATTCCTAGGCCATGTGGTATCTAAGGATGGTATTGAGGTAGATCCGACCAAGGTAGAAGCTGTGATGAACTGGAGACAACCCAAAAATGTTTCTGAGATCCGTAGCTTTCTTGGCTTGGCTGGATATTATCGGCGATTTATTCAGAATTTCTCAAGAATATCACTACCATTAACAAAACTCACTAGAAAAGACGTGAAGTTTGTGTGGTCTGAGAAGTGCGAACAGAGTTTTCAAGAATTAAAGTTGAGACTGACCACAGCCCCAATATTGACTTTACCATCAGGTAGTGGAGGTTTTGTGGTGTATACAGATGCATCAGGCACCGGACTCGGGTGTGTTCTTATGCAAAAAGAGAAGGTTATTGCCTATGCCTCACGGCAACTAAAACCGCAAGAGAGGAACTACCCAACTCATGATTTAGAGTTAGCAGCGGTAGTCTTTGCTCTTAAAATTTGGCGGCATTATCTCTACGGTGAACAGTTTGAGGTGCTCAGTGACCATAAGAGTCTCAAATACATTTTCTCTCAGAAGGAACTTAATTTGAGGCAGCGACGCTGGCTAGAATTCCTAAAAGATTACGACTTTGCCATCAATTACCATCCAGGAAAAGCAAATGTCGTAGCAGATGCATTAAGTAGAAAGTGGGAAGGTAAACTGTCTAGTTTAAAACTGCAATGGAAAATGATGAAGGATTTTGAAGATTGGAAGCCTTTCTTGAGTGGGTCTAGAAAGATATCCTTTGCAGCGCTCAAGATTCAACCGGAGATAATTGGGAAGATCTTGACTGCACAAAAAGTAGATGCCGAACTTCCTAAATTTATTGAAGCATCTAAAAAGGAAGGTTCTGATTTCACCATCGGAACAGATGAAGCTATGAGGTATCGCAACAGATTATGGATTCCAAGTGATATTGAGTTGAGGCAAGAGATTCTGGATGAAGCACACAGATCGATGTACACTATTCATCCAGGTACAACGAAAATGTACAAGGATCTGCAACGGAACTATTGGTGGCCAAAGATGAAGAATGACATCGCAGAATTTGTTGCTAGATGCTTGGTATGTCAGCAGATCAAGATCGAGCATCAGAGACCGGCAGGACCAGTTCAACCCTTGGAGATACCTGAATGGAAGTGGGAGCACATAACGATGGACTTTGTTACCGGTCTACCCAAGACCACAAAACATCGTTATGACACCATATGGGTGATTGTTGATCGATTGACCAAATCGGCACATTTTCTACCTATCCGCTTGGATCAGTCGACAGACAGTCTTGCTGAGTTATATGTGAATGAAATAGTCAGCCTTCATGGTGTCCCCGTATCAATTGTATCTGATCGAGACACACGATTTACCTCTCGTTTATGGAAGAGTTTCCAGGATGCCTTGGGAACTCAATTGAAGTTCATCACTTCTTTCCATCCGCAAACTGATGGTCAATCAGAAAGGACCATCCAGACGCTAGAAGACATGTTGAGAGCATGTGCTATAGATTTTGTGGGCAACTGGGATAGACACCTTCCATTGGTGGAGTTTGCTTACAATAATAGTTATCATTCGAGCATCAAGATGGCTCCCTATGAAGCACTTTATGGGAGACCGTGCAGATCACCCTCATGTTGGAGTGATGTTGGTGAGAAACACATTTTGGGACCAGAACATGTTCAGACAAGTAAATAGGGTGTGGAACTAATCAAAAAAAGATTGTTGGCAGCTCAAAGCAGACAAAAGTCTTACGCTGATCGTCACAGAAGAGAGTTGAGCTTTGCAGTTGGGGGCATGTGTTCCTAAAGATCTCTCCAACCAAAGGTGTCTTACGTTTTGGCAAAAAGGGGAAGCTCACTCCCAGATATATAGGACCTTTTGAGATTCCTCAAAGGATCGGAGAGGCGGCATATCGTATTGCATTGCCACCTCAATATTCGAAACTACATGATGTTTTTCATGTGTCTATGTTGAGGAAATACACTCATGATCCCTCACATGTGATCGAGCACGAGGTCATCGACATCCAACCAAACTTAACCTTCGAGGAGAAACCTGTCTGCATAGTCGATCGCAAGGATCATCAACTTCGTCGACGCATAGTTTCGATGGTCAAGGTCATTTGGAAACACCACCAAAAAGAGGAGGCTACTTGGGAGTTGAAAAGTGAAATGCGAGAGAAGCATCCACAACTTTTCAGTATGTCCCTTTACTAAGAAATTTCGGGGACGAAATTTTTTTTAAGGGTGGTAGATTCTAATGGCTCAGTTTCTTTTCTACCTTAATTGCATTTCATTAGTCCAATTATTAACACATTCATTAGGATATCAATTTCAATCTTTTAATGACCAATAACCCCCCTCATTGTCACTCTTAAAACCCCCTACATTCCTCCCTCACGGCACCTTTGTTCAAACAATCCCTACCCTAGAGAGAGAGAGGTAAAAAGCTTGAGAGGAATCCTTACGGGAGAGTTGTTTTCGTCGTAGGAGACGACGACAACGAGTCGGAGAAGGAGGAGGGTGTGGATCCGTGACCGAAAGGAGGAGCGGCGATCTCGACTTATAGAGTTAAGCTTTGGATCGAGGTATGTATCGGTCTAGGTTTCGTATAAATATCGGTTATGTTGAAGTAAATGTTTTGTAGGTATCGATTTAGGATTTACGATCTCTAAATGTATATGTTAGATCTTTAGGTTAACACGTTTTCACACAAATTTGATTTAGCACAGACCTTTAAATACTTTAAAAAAAAAGATATGTCGGATAATGGGAGCCATGTTATGCAAGCACATGTTATTATGCAGACTTATCACAACCTTTTATTGCTTGTGTTTGTTGAACAAAGTCATGTCATAGGCTATGGTTAAAATCAGTAAAATTCTCCATTCATACAAGTCGTAGGTCCAGACTTTATAAATTTGAAAATCTTAAATTCGTTGATGCTGTGATAGCAAATTGACTATGTGATTTTAATGGGGTTCTCAGTTCATGTCTTTATTGTTGCGTAAGGCTAGCAATATTATACACACCTTACTCGCCAATAGTATAAATAATCTAAGTGAACGTGCACCCATGAAGATGATTGGCAGTCCATAATGTAGGTTCAATAGTTCACTATCCATGTATTTTAGAGTACAAATCATATGCTTGCGTAAATAAAAGGAAAAACCTCTATGGAACCACATGTTTTTTTAATTTAGCTAAAAGGTTTATTTTTTTATTTACGGTAATTTAACTAATATATATAGCCTGTACAATGACAATCCCATGATTATTGCACCTTGTGCATACGTTGCTTGTATTTATATAGCATGGATTAGTAAAACGGATTCACGGGCATATTCTAAACTAATGAGGATCCCTTCCATCTATACTATAACAATCTAGAAATAATAACGCACCAAATTATCTTAATTATCTTTCCATAGAGCTACATCTCAAACAACGATTTAATGAGGGGTTACAACTTCTAATCATTCTAAGTCACCTACATCATTATGCAATACTCTACCAATAAAATAACCAAGCAGATATGGAAACTAAATTAACAGTAGATACCACTAAACCATATGCGTCCAAACACCCAACACCAATTCTGGAAATTTTATAACATAGGTAAGAAAAATGTGCTATATATCAGGATTTGAGAAATCATCTTACAAACTACTGTTAAATGGTAACTTTGGATTCGTTATAACTTTGAAAACAATGAAATATTCATGTTCAAGTGAAAACAAATAATAAGTTATTATCGTACATGTAAAATATTAGAAGGCGTGCTTGATAAGAGAATAAATTTTGTTAACCTTAAATAAGATTTAAGGCACAGACTCATAAAGAGTCATATGAACGACCGCAAGGGGTCGTGTAAGCCAAAGGGCAATGCCGCAAGGGGCAACGTCGCAAGGGACGTATGGTTGCAAGGAACCACAGAGGCAAAAGCTAAGTCCTCTACAGTTGTACCTACACTGTCATGTTAATGCCGCAAGGGGCAACGTCGCAAGGGGCGTATGGTTGCAAGGAACCACAGAGGCAAAAGCTAAGTCCTCTACAGTTGTAGTTACACTGTCATGGACCGCAGGTGCCAGCGGTTGAAAACGTATAACAAGATACGTATATGAAAGTTATACAAGAAAATTTGTTTATAAAGGTAAACTATTATGAGTTATGCAAGAAAATGGTTTAAAAGAGTAAACCATTAAATGTTATACAAGAGGTGGTGTAAGAAAGTTAAACCATCAAAGTCATGGGGGTTAATATGAAAAATGATTTATATGATTTAAGAAGTATGTAATTTGCCATGTATTTTATGAAATAAGCCCCACAGGTTGAAAGAAATGATTGCCATATCTACTTATGCAATTTACATGTATATACATGTTTTTGGAAAGAAGTCAAATTATACATGATAGGGATCGAACATAGACATGCATGGGAATTATCTAGGCACGGAATGATGTGTATACGTAAAAATCCAAGTATATGATTTATAACGGGTTATGGACCGTTAGAACACCCATGCATGGACCCCGATACATACTGGGCATTAGGCTCATGAAAATTTGTGTTTGCCATTTTCAGGTGAAGAGCAGGGTTGATTGCACATTCAGGATCGGATTACGGACCACTCGGTAATTCTAACGTGGTATGAGGCAATTATGAAGATTTGAAGGATATCTATATGCCTACAGGGACTATGGAGAAGTTGTTTTAAATTTCTAGTGTAGTTTTGCAAAAACACCCCAGTTGGGGTTGTAATAACCGAACTCTTAGTTGAATGGTTGTTATGGACTTTATTTGGTTATGATATTATCTCTGCTCATTGAATGTCATGCATGTTAACGGTAACGGTTCGGTCGCGCGATTCGATATCACAAGCTTCCGTTGATCTTCGCGGCCCGTTCCGTTACAAATTGTATCAGAGCGAGAGTTCCTCTGGGCATAAGATATCCCTTAGTGATCTGAGACCTGTTTATAAAGAGAATCAATATCGCAACTCATTGACTCTGTTGATTTTTTTTTTAGCAGATGGCTCCTCGTCGCGTAATTGAAGCTAATGGAGATCGCGAGTCGTCAACGAGCCAAGAAGTCGTTATGGATATGCAGAAACAGATGCTGGAATTAATGACGTTGATGGCCCAACAGCAGAAGAGTCATGCGACCAACTCTGGTGGTCTGACTCTAAAGACATTTATCCAACATGATCCACCCACTTTCAAGGGTGAGCTTGAGTCGGAAAAAGCTGAACACTGGCTACGAGAGATTGAAATGGCGTTTGAAGCAACTGACTGTCCTGAGGAAAAGAAAGTGATTTTTGGGACATTCCGTCTGCGAGATAGTGCTAAGGAGTGGTGGACATCCCGTAAAGGAATTCACTTTGCGGAGACTCCGATCATCAGTTGGAATGACTTCGTGGAGCGTTTTTCTGAGCGTTACATCCCCGAACATGCTAGGGATGCTAAACGCCAGGAGTTCATAGACCTTCGTCAGGGAGGTATGACAATCCAAGACTATGCTGCAAGATTTCATGAACTAGAAAAATATGGCAAGGGCATCTGTGAAAATGAAAAGCAGCGAGCTAGAAAGTTCGTCGAAGGCTTGAATGCCGGTTTGAGTCTCAGGGTACTCACTAGGGGTCCTACGACCCTATCTGAGGCTGTTGCAGCGGGGGTAGAAATTGATGCAGCATATCGGAAGATGCAACAAGTGAGCCCCCGAAAACGTCCTCACAAGCCGAGCTACACTGATAAGAGGAGCCACACGGCAGTAAACTCCAAGAAGACAAGAATCAACGATGCATCAGCCAATAGGAAGTACACCTATGAAGTGTGTCCTCATCGTGACATAAGGCATCCAGGGGAATGTTACAAGTTGACAACCACTTGCTTTAAATGCGGTGAAAAGGGCCACTTCATGAAAGATTGCAAGAAGGACTTCAAGGATCAGAAGAAGACATTTGAACATAAGAAGAATGTGGCGGGAAGGGTATTTGCTATTGCCTCTGAAGATGCTGAAGGAGCCAACACCACAGTAGATGGTACTCTCCTAATTGCAAACCATTTATGTCACGTTCTTTTGATTCTGGCGCTACACATTCCTTTATTTCAAATGCTTTTGCAAGAAGACTAAGCATGGAAGCCGTTGAGCTTCCATACACACTTACTGTTTCGTCACCAATGGGTGATATTAGTGCCACGGGTATGTACTTAAAGAAGGTACCCATTTTGATTAGAGAAGTCACACTCACCGCCAATCTGATCTTATTGCCCATCACAACCTATGATGTCATCTTGGGCATGGATTGGCTATGGGAGAATCATGCAGCGGTTTATTGCCGAGAAAAGAAGGTGGTCCATAGTAGATCGAATCTTGAGGAAATAATTATTCGAGGCACCCGTAAGGGTGGGAGATTGGTTATCTCATCCTTGCACGCAAGCAGACTTCTAGCCGAAGGTTGCATCGCATATCTTGCCAGTATAATTAATACTGAGTCAGCACAAACTCGTCTTGAAGACTTAGATGTGGTTCGAGATTTTGCCGATGTCTTTCCAGACGATCTTCCTGGATTACCTCCTCGTAGAGAGGTCGATTTCTCAATTGATATTATTCCAGGAACAACACCGATTTCCAAGGCTCTATACCGGATGGCACCTGCAGAACTGGAGGAACTAAAGAAACAGTTACAAGAATAATAGGATAAGGGATTCTTACGTCCTAGTGTTCCCCCTGGGGAGCACCCGTTCTTTTCGTGAAAAAGAAAGATGGGTCTCTAAGACTCTGCATTGATTATCGTGGCCTAAATAAAGTGACAGTGAAGAATAGATACCCATTACCTCGCATCGATGACTTATTCGACCAGTTGAAAGGAGCAACTGTTTTCTCAAAAATTGATCTGCGTACGGGTTATCATCAACTCAGAATAAAAGATGAGGATATACCAAAGACGGCTTTCAGGACGAGGTATGGTCATTATGAATTCTTGGTCATGCCGTTTGGTCTTACTAACGCTCCTGCAGCCTTTATAGAGCTAATGAATAGGGTATTTCGAGAATACCTTGACAAGTTTGTCATTGTATTTGTGGATGACATGTTGATATATTCGTCTGACTCGGAGCAGCATCGAGTACATTTGCAGATTGTATTAGAAATCTTAAGGCAACACAAGCTTTATGCAAAATTCTCCAAGTGTGATTTTTGGCTTGATAAAGTCGCATTCTTAGGCCATGTGGTATCTAAGGATGGTATTGAGGTAGATCCGACCAAGGTAGAAGCTGTGATGAACTGGAGACAACCCAAAAATGTTTCTGAGATCCGTAGCTTTCTTGGCTTGGCTGGATATTATCGGCGATTTATTCAGAATTTCTCAAGAATATCACTACCATTAACAAAACTCACTAGAAAAGACGTGAAGTTTGTGTGGTCTGAGAAGTGCGAACAGAGTTTTCAAGAATTAAAGTTGAGACTGACCACAGCCCCAATATTGACTTTACCATCAGGTAGTGGAGGTTTTGTGGTGTATACAGATGCATCAGGCACCGGACTCGGGTGTGTTCTTATGCAAAAAGAGAAGGTTATTGCCTATGCCTCACGGCAACTAAAACCGCAAGAGAGGAACTACCCAACTCATGATTTAGAGTTAGCAGCGGTAGTCTTTGCTCTTAAAATTTGGCGGCATTATCTCTACGGTGAACAGTTTGAGGTGCTCAGTGACCATAAGAGTCTCAAATACATTTTCTCTCAGAAGGAACTTAATTTGAGGTAGCGACGCTGGCTAGAATTCCTAAAAGATTACGACTTTGCCATCAATTACCATCCAGGAAAAGCAAATGTCGTAGCAGATGCATTAAGTAGAAAGTGGGAAGGTAAACTGTCTAGTTTAAAACTGCAATGGAAAATGATGAAGGATTTTGAAGATTGGAAGCCTTTCTTGAGTGGGTCTAGAAAGATATCCTTTGCAGCGCTCAAGATTCAACCGGAGATAATTGGGAAGATCTTGACTGCACAAAAAGTAGATGCCGAACTTCCTAAATTTATTGAAGCATCTAAAAAGGAAGGTTCTGATTTCACCATCGGAACAAATGAAGCTATGAGGTATCGCAACAGATTATGGATTCCAAGTGATATTGAGGTGAGGCAAGAGATTCTGGATGAAGCACACAGATCGATGTACACTATTCATCCAGGTACAACGAAAATATACAAGGATCTGCAACGGAACTATTGGTGGCCAAAGATGAAGAATGACATCGCAGAATTTGTTGCTAGATGCTTGGTATGTCAGCAGATCAAGATCGAGCATCAGAGACCGACAGGACCAGTTCAACCCTTGGAGATACCTGAATGGAAGTGGGAGCACATAACGATGGACTTTGTTACCGGTCTACCCAAGACCACAAAACATCGTTATGACACCATATGGGTGATTGTTGATCGATTGACCAAATCGGCACATTTTCTACCTATCCGCTTGGATCAGTCGACAGACAGTCTTGCTGAGTTATATGTGAATGAAATAGTCAGCCTTCATGGTGTCCCCGTATCAATTGTATCTGATCGAGACACACGATTTACCTCTCGTTTATGGAAGAGTTTTCAGGATGCCTTGGGAACTCAATTGAAGTTCAGCACTTCTTTCCATCCGCAAACTGATGGTCAATCAGAAAGGACCATCCAGACGCTAGAAGACATGTTGAGAGCATGTGCTATAGATTTTGTGGGCAACTGGGATAGACACCTTCCATTGGTGGAGTTTGCTTACAATAATAGTTATCATTCGAGCATCAAGATGGCTCCCTATGAAGCACTTTATGGGAGACCGTGCAGATCACCCTCATGTTGGAGTGATGTTGGCGAGAAACACATTTTGGGACCAGAACATGTTCAGACAAGTAAATAGGGTGTGGAACTAATCAAAAAAAGATTGTTGGCAGCTCAAAGCAGACAAAAGTCTTACGCTGATCGTCACAGAAGAGAGTTGAGCTTTGCAGTTGGGGGCATGTGTTCCTAAAGATCTCTCCAACCAAAGGTGTCTTACGTTTTGGCAAAAAGGGGAAGCTCACTCCCAGATATATAGGACCTTTTGAGATTCTTCAAAGGATCGGAGAGGCGGCATATCGTATTGCATTGCCACCTCAATATTCGAAACTACATGATGTTTTTCATGTGTCTATGTTGAGGAAATACACTCATGATCCCTCACATGTGATCGAGCACGAGGTCATCGACATCCAACCAAACTTAACCTTCGAGGAGAAACCTGTCTGCATAGTCGATCGCAAGGATCATCAACTTCGTCGACGCATAGTTTCGATGGTCAAGGTCATTTGGAAACACCACCAAAAAGAGGAGGCTACTTGGGAGTTGAAAAGTGAAATGCGAGAGAAGCATCCACAACTTTTCAGTATGTCCCTTTACTAAGAAATTTCGGGGACGAAATTTTTTTTAAGGGTGGTAGATTCTAATGGCTCAGTTTCTTTTCTACCTTAATTGCATTTCATTAGTCCAATTATTAACACATTCATTAGGATATCAATTTCAATCTTTTAATGACCAATAACCCCCCTCATTGTCACTCTTAAAACCCCCTACATTCCTCCCTCACGGCACCTTTGTTCAAACAATCCCTACCCTAGAGAGAGAGAGGTAAAAAGCTTGAGAGGAATCCTTACGGGAGAGTTGTTTTCGTCGTAGGAGACGACGACAACGAGTCGGAGAAGGAGGAGGGTGTGGATCCGTGACCGAAAGGAGGAGCGGCGATCTCGACTTATAGAGTTAAGCTTTGGATCGAGGTATGTATCGGTCTAGGTTTCGTATAAATATCGGTTATGTTGAAGTAAATGTTTTGTAGGTATCGATTTAGGATTTACGATCTCTAAATGTATATGTTAGATCTTTAGGTTAACACGTTTTCACACAAATTTGATTTAGCACAGACCTTTAAATACTTTAAAAAAAAAGATATGTCGGATAATGGGAGCCATGTTATGCAAGCACATGTTATTATGCAGACTTATCACAACCTTTTATTGCTTGTGTTTGTTGAACAAAGTCATGTCATAGGCTATGGTTAAAATCAGTAAAATTCTCCATTCATACAAGTCGTAGGTCCAGACTTTATAAATTTGAAAATCTTAAATTCGTTGATGCTGTGATAGCAAATTGACTATGTGATTTTAATGGGGTTCTCAGTTCATGTCTTTATTGTTGCGTAAGGCTAGCAATATTATACACACCTTACTCGCCAATAGTATAAATAATCTAAGTGAACGTGCACCCATGAAGATGATTGGCAGTCCATAATGTAGGTTCAATAGTTCACTATCCATGTATTTTAGAGTACAAATCATATGCTTGCGTAAATAAAAGGAAAAACCTCTATGGAACCACATGTTTTTTTAATTTAGCTAAAAGGTTTATTTTTTTATTTACGGTAATTTAACTAATATATATAGCCTGTACAATGACAATCCCATGATTATTGCACCTTGTGCATACGTTGCTTGTATTTATATAGCATGGATTAGTAAAACGGATTCACGGGCATATTCTAAACTAATGAGGATCCCTTCCATCTATACTATAACAATCTAGAAATAATAACGCACCAAATTATCTTAATTATCTTTCCATAGAGCTACATCTCAAACAACGATTTAATGAGGGGTTACAACTTCTAATCATTCTAAGTCACCTACATCATTATGCAATACTCTACCAATAAAATAACCAAGCAGATATGGAAACTAAATTAACAGTAGATACCACTAAACCATATGCGTCCAAACACCCAACACCAATTCTGGAAATTTTATAACATAGGTAAGAAAAATGTGCTATATATCAGGATTTGAGAAATCATCTTACAAACTACTGTTAAATGGTAACTTTGGATTCGTTATAACTTTGAAAACAATGAAATATTCATGTTCAAGTGAAAACAAATAATAAGTTATTATCGTACATGTAAAATATTAGAAGGCGTGCTTGATAAGAGAATAAATTTTGTTAACCTTAAATAAGATTTAAGGCACAGACTCATAAAGAGTCATATGAACGACCGCAAGGGGTCGTGTAAGCCAAAGGGCAATGCCGCAAGGGGCAACGTCGCAAGGGACGTATGGTTGCAAGGAACCACAGAGGCAAAAGCTAAGTCCTCTACAGTTGTACCTACACTGTCATGTTAATGCCGCAAGGGGCAACGTCGCAAGGGGCGTATGGTTGCAAGGAACCACAGAGGCAAAAGCTAAGTCCTCTACAGTTGTAGTTACACTGTCATGGACCGCAGGTGCCAGCGGTTGAAAACGTATAACAAGATACGTATATGAAAGTTATACAAGAAAATTTGTTTATAAAGGTAAACTATTA
The DNA here is from genome assembly GCA_037367405.1 of Ottelia alismoides. Taxonomy (NCBI): domain Eukaryota; kingdom Viridiplantae; phylum Streptophyta; class Magnoliopsida; order Alismatales; family Hydrocharitaceae; genus Ottelia; species Ottelia alismoides. The sequence continues at coordinate 164,185 of JAZKJV010010188.1, read as the reverse complement.
TGAGTTATGCAAGAAAATGGTTTAAAAGAGTAAACCATTAAATGTTATACAAGAGGTGGTGTAAGAAAGTTAAACCATCAAAGTCATGGGGGTTAATATGAAAAATGATTTATATGATTTAAGAAGTATGTAATTTGCCATGTATTTTATGAAATAAGCCCCACAGGTTGAAAGAAATGATTGCCATATCTACTTATGCAATTTACATGTATATACATGTTTTTGGAAAGAAGTCAAATTATACATGATAGGGATCGAACATAGACATGCATGGGAATTATCTAGGCACGGAATGATGTGTATACGTAAAAATCCAAGTATATGATTTATAACGGGTTATGGACCGTTAGAACACCCATGCATGGACCCCGATACATACTGGGCATTAGGCTCATGAAAATTTGTGTTTGCCATTTTCAGGTGAAGAGCAGGGTTGATTGCACATTCAGGATCGGATTACGGACCACTCGGTAATTCTAACGTGGTATGAGGCAATTATGAAGATTTGAAGGATATCTATATGCCTACAGGGACTATGGAGAAGTTGTTTTAAATTTCTAGTGTAGTTTTGCAAAAACACCCCAGTTGGGGTTGTAATAACCGAACTCTTAGTTGAATGGTTGTTATGGACTTTATTTGGTTATGATATTATCTCTGCTCATTGAATGTCATGCATGTTAACGGTAACGGTTCGGTCGCGCGATTCGATATCACAAGCTTCCGTTGATCTTCGCGGCCCGTTCCGTTACAAATTGTATCAGAGCGAGAGTTCCTCTGGGCATAAGATATCCCTTAGTGATCTGAGACCTGTTTATAAAGAGAATCAATATCGCAACTCATTGACTCTGTTGATTTTTTTTTTAGCAGATGGCTCCTCGTCGCGTAATTGAAGCTAATGGAGATCGCGAGTCGTCAACGAGCCAAGAAGTCGTTATGGATATGCAGAAACAGATGCTGGAATTAATGACGTTGATGGCCCAACAGCAGAAGAGTCATGCGACCAACTCTGGTGGTCTGACTCTAAAGACATTTATCCAACATGATCCACCCACTTTCAAGGGTGAGCTTGAGTCGGAAAAAGCTGAACACTGGCTACGAGAGATTGAAATGGCGTTTGAAGCAACTGACTGTCCTGAGGAAAAGAAAGTGATTTTTGGGACATTCCGTCTGCGAGATAGTGCTAAGGAGTGGTGGACATCCCGTAAAGGAATTCACTTTGCGGAGACTCCGATCATCAGTTGGAATGACTTCGTGGAGCGTTTTTCTGAGCGTTACATCCCCGAACATGCTAGGGATGCTAAACGCCAGGAGTTCATAGACCTTCGTCAGGGAGGTATGACAATCCAAGACTATGCTGCAAGATTTCATGAACTAGAAAAATATGGCAAGGGCATCTGTGAAAATGAAAAGCAGCGAGCTAGAAAGTTCGTCGAAGGCTTGAATGCCGGTTTGAGTCTCAGGGTACTCACTAGGGGTCCTACGACCCTATCTGAGGCTGTTGCAGCGGGGGTAGAAATTGATGCAGCATATCGGAAGATGCAACAAGTGAGCCCCCGAAAACGTCCTCACAAGCCGAGCTACACTGATAAGAGGAGCCACACGGCAGTAAACTCCAAGAAGACAAGAATCAACGATGCATCAGCCAATAGGAAGTACACCTATGAAGTGTGTCCTCATCGTGACATAAGGCATCCAGGGGAATGTTACAAGTTGACAACCACTTGCTTTAAATGCGGTGAAAAGGGCCACTTCATGAAAGATTGCAAGAAGGACTTCAAGGATCAGAAGAAGACATTTGAACATAAGAAGAATGTGGCGGGAAGGGTATTTGCTATTGCCTCTGAAGATGCTGAAGGAGCCAACACCACAGTAGATGGTACTCTCCTAATTGCAAACCATTTATGTCACGTTCTTTTGATTCTGGCGCTACACATTCCTTTATTTCAAATGCTTTTGCAAGAAGACTAAGCATGGAAGCCGTTGAGCTTCCATACACACTTACTGTTTCGTCACCAATGGGTGATATTAGTGCCACGGGTATGTACTTAAAGAAGGTACCCATTTTGATTAGAGAAGACACACTCACCGCCAATCTGATCTTATTGCCCATCACAACCTATGATGTCATCTTGGGCATGGATTGGCTATGGGAGAATCATGCAGCGGTTTATTGCCGAGAAAAGAAGGTGGTCCATAGTAGATCGAATCTTGAGGAAATAATTATTCGAGGCACCCGTAAGGGTGGGAGATTGGTTATCTCATCCTTGCACGCAAGCAGACTTCTAGCCGAAGGTTGCATCGCATATCTTGCCAGTATAATTAATACTGAGTCAGCACAAACTCGTCTTGAAGACTTAGATGTGGTTCGAGATTTTGCCGATGTCTTTCCAGACGATCTTCCTGGATTACCTCCTCGTAGAGAGGTCGATTTCTCAATTGATATTATTCCAGGAACAACACCGATTTCCAAGGCTCTATACCGGATGGCACCTGCAGAACTGGAGGAACTAAAGAAACAGTTACAAGAATAATAGGATAAGGGATTCTTACGTCCTAGTGTTCCCCCTGGGGAGCACCCGTTCTTTTCGTGAAAAAGAAAGATGGGTCTCTAAGACTCTGCATTGATTATCGTGGCCTAAATAAAGTGACAGTGAAGAATAGATACCCATTACCTCGCATCGATGACTTATTCGACCAGTTGAAAGGAGCAACTGTTTTCTCAAAAATTGATCTGCGTACGGGTTATCATCAACTCAGAATAAAAGATGAGGATATACCAAAGACGGCTTTCAGGACGAGGTATGGTCATTATGAATTCTTGGTCATGCCGTTTGGTCTTACTAACGCTCCTGCAGCCTTTATAGAGCTAATGAATAGGGTATTTCGAGAATACCTTGACAAGTTTGTCATTGTATTTGTGGATGACATGTTGATATATTCGTCTGACTCGGAGCAGCATCGAGTACATTTGCAGATTGTATTAGAAATCTTAAGGCAACACAAGCTTTATGCAAAATTCTCCAAGTGTGATTTTTGGCTTGATAAAGTCGCATTCTTAGGCCATGTGGTATCTAAGGATGGTATTGAGGTAGATCCGACCAAGGTAGAAGCTGTGATGAACTGGAGACAACCCAAAAATGTTTCTGAGATCCGTAGCTTTCTTGGCTTGGCTGGATATTATCGGCGATTTATTCAGAATTTCTCAAGAATATCACTACCATTAACAAAACTCACTAGAAAAGACGTGAAGTTTGTGTGGTCTGAGAAGTGCGAACAGAGTTTTCAAGAATTAAAGTTGAGACTGACCACAGCCCCAATATTGACTTTACCATCAGGTAGTGGAGGTTTTGTGGTGTATACAGATGCATCAGGCACCGGACTCGGGTGTGTTCTTATGCAAAAAGAGAAGGTTATTGCCTATGCCTCACGGCAACTAAAACCGCAAGAGAGGAACTACCCAACTCATGATTTAGAGTTAGCAGCGGTAGTCTTTGCTCTTAAAATTTGGCGGCATTATCTCTACGGTGAACAGTTTGAGGTGCTCAGTGACCATAAGAGTCTCAAATACATTTTCTCTCAGAAGGAACTTAATTTGAGGCAGCGACGCTGGCTAGAATTCCTAAAAGATTACGACTTTGCCATCAATTACCATCCAGGAAAAGCAAATGTCGTAGCAGATGCATTAAGTAGAAAGTGGGAAGGTAAACTGTCTAGTTTAAAACTGCAATGGAAAATGATGAAGGATTTTGAAGATTGGAAGCCTTTCTTGAGTGGGTCTAGAAAGATATCCTTTGCAGCGCTCAAGATTCAACCGGAGATAATTGGGAAGATCTTGACTGCACAAAAAGTAGATGCCGAACTTCCTAAATTTATTGAAGCATCTAAAAAGGAAGGTTCTGATTTCACCATCGGAACAAATGAAGCTATGAGGTATCGCAACAGATTATGGATTCCAAGTGATATTGAGGTGAGGCAAGAGATTCTGGATGAAGCACACAGATCGATGTACACTATTCATCCAGGTACAACGAAAATATACAAGGATCTGCAACGGAACTATTGGTGGCCAAAGATGAAGAATGACATCGCAGAATTTGTTGCTAGATGCTTGGTATGTCAGCAGATCAAGATCGAGCATCAGAGACCGACAGGACCAGTTCAACCCTTGGAGATACCTGAATGGAAGTGGGAGCACATAACGATGGACTTTGTTACCGGTCTACCCAAGACCACAAAACATCGTTATGACACCATATGGGTGATTGTTGATCGATTGACCAAATCGGCACATTTTCTACCTATCCGCTTGGATCAGTCGACAGACAGTCTTGCTGAGTTATATGTGAATGAAATAGTCAGCCTTCATGGTGTCCCCGTATCAATTGTATCTGATCGAGACACACGATTTACCTCTCGTTTATGGAAGAGTTTTCAGGATGCCTTGGGAACTCAATTGAAGTTCAGCACTTCTTTCCATCCGCAAACTGATGGTCAATCAGAAAGGACCATCCAGACGCTAGAAGACATGTTGAGAGCATGTGCTATAGATTTTGTGGGCAACTGGGATAGACACCTTCCATTGGTGGAGTTTGCTTACAATAATAGTTATCATTCGAGCATCAAGATGGCTCCCTATGAAGCACTTTATGGGAGACCGTGCAGATCACCCTCATGTTGGAGTGATGTTGGCGAGAAACACATTTTGGGACCAGAACATGTTCAGACAAGTAAATAGGGTGTGGAACTAATCAAAAAAAGATTGTTGGCAGCTCAAAGCAGACAAAAGTCTTACGCTGATCGTCACAGAAGAGAGTTGAGCTTTGCAGTTGGGGGCATGTGTTCCTAAAGATCTCTCCAACCAAAGGTGTCTTACGTTTTGGCAAAAAGGGGAAGCTCACTCCCAGATATATAGGACCTTTTGAGATTCTTCAAAGGATCGGAGAGGCGGCATATCGTATTGCATTGCCACCTCAATATTCGAAACTACATGATGTTTTTCATGTGTCTATGTTGAGGAAATACACTCATGATCCCTCACATGTGATCGAGCACGAGGTCATCGACATCCAACCAAACTTAACCTTCGAGGAGAAACCTGTCTGCATAGTCGATCGCAAGGATCATCAACTTCGTCGACGCATAGTTTCGATGGTCAAGGTCATTTGGAAACACCACCAAAAAGAGGAGGCTACTTGGGAGTTGAAAAGTGAAATGCGAGAGAAGCATCCACAACTTTTCAGTATGTCCCTTTACTAAGAAATTTCGGGGACGAAATTTTTTTTAAGGGTGGTAGATTCTAATGGCTCAGTTTCTTTTCTACCTTAATTGCATTTCATTAGTCCAATTATTAACACATTCATTAGGATATCAATTTCAATCTTTTAATGACCAATAACCCCCCTCATTGTCACTCTTAAAACCCCCTACATTCCTCCCTCACGGCACCTTTGTTCAAACAATCCCTACCCTAGAGAGAGAGAGGTAAAAAGCTTGAGAGGAATCCTTACGGGAGAGTTGTTTTCGTCGTAGGAGACGACGACAACGAGTCGGAGAAGGAGGAGGGTGTGGATCCGTGACCGAAAGGAGGAGCGGCGATCTCGACTTATAGAGTTAAGCTTTGGATCGAGGTATGTATCGGTCTAGGTTTCGTATAAATATCGGTTATGTTGAAGTAAATGTTTTGTAGGTATCGATTTAGGATTTACGATCTCTAAATGTATATGTTAGATCTTTAGGTTAACACGTTTTCACACAAATTTGATTTAGCACAGACCTTTAAATACTTTAAAAAAAAAGATATGTCGGATAATGGGAGCCATGTTATGCAAGCACATGTTATTATGCAGACTTATCACAACCTTTTATTGCTTGTGTTTGTTGAACAAAGTCATGTCATAGGCTATGGTTAAAATCAGTAAAATTCTCCATTCATACAAGTCGTAGGTCCAGACTTTATAAATTTGAAAATCTTAAATTCGTTGATGCTGTGATAGCAAATTGACTATGTGATTTTAATGGGGTTCTCAGTTCATGTCTTTATTGTTGCGTAAGGCTAGCAATATTATACACACCTTACTCGCCAATAGTATAAATAATCTAAGTGAACGTGCACCCATGAAGATGATTGGCAGTCCATAATGTAGGTTCAATAGTTCACTATCCATGTATTTTAGAGTACAAATCATATGCTTGCGTAAATAAAAGGAAAAACCTCTATGGAACCACATGTTTTTTTAATTTAGCTAAAAGGTTTATTTTTTTATTTACGGTAATTTAACTAATATATATAGCCTGTACAATGACAATCCCATGATTATTGCACCTTGTGCATACGTTGCTTGTATTTATATAGCATGGATTAGTAAAACGGATTCACGGGCATATTCTAAACTAATGAGGATCCCTTCCATCTATACTATAACAATCTAGAAATAATAACGCACCAAATTATCTTAATTATCTTTCCATAGAGCTACATCTCAAACAACGATTTAATGAGGGGTTACAACTTCTAATCATTCTAAGTCACCTACATCATTATGCAATACTCTACCAATAAAATAACCAAGCAGATATGGAAACTAAATTAACAGTAGATACCACTAAACCATATGCGTCCAAACACCCAACACCAATTCTGGAAATTTTATAACATAGGTAAGAAAAATGTGCTATATATCAGGATTTGAGAAATCATCTTACAAACTACTGTTAAATGGTAACTTTGGATTCGTTATAACTTTGAAAACAATGAAATATTCATGTTCAAGTGAAAACAAATAATAAGTTATTATCGTACATGTAAAATATTAGAAGGCGTGCTTGATAAGAGAATAAATTTTGTTAACCTTAAATAAGATTTAAGGCACAGACTCATAAAGAGTCATATGAACGACCGCAAGGGGTCGTGTAAGCCAAAGGGCAATGCCGCAAGGGGCAACGTCGCAAGGGACGTATGGTTGCAAGGAACCACAGAGGCAAAAGCTAAGTCCTCTACAGTTGTACCTACACTGTCATGTTAATGCCGCAAGGGGCAACGTCGCAAGGGGCGTATGGTTGCAAGGAACCACAGAGGCAAAAGCTAAGTCCTCTACAGTTGTAGTTACACTGTCATGGACCGCAGGTGCCAGCGGTTGAAAACGTATAACAAGATACGTATATGAAAGTTATACAAGAAAATTTGTTTATAAAGGTAAACTATTATGAGTTATGCAAGAAAATGGTTTAAAAGAGTAAACCATTAAATGTTATACAAGAGGTGGTGTAAGAAAGTTAAACCATCAAAGTCATGGGGGTTAATATGAAAAATGATTTATATGATTTAAGAAGTATGTAATTTGCCATGTATTTTATGAAATAAGCCCCACAGGTTGAAAGAAATGATTGCCATATCTACTTATGCAATTTACACGTATATACATGTTTTTGGAAAGAAGTCAAATTATACATGATAGGGATCGAACATAGACATGCATGGGAATTATCTAGGCACGGAATGATGTGTATACGTAAAAATCCAAGTATATGATTTATAACGGGTTATGGACCGTTAGAACTCCATACATGGACCCTGATACATACTGGGCATTAGGCTCATGAAAATTTGTGTTTGCCATTTTCAGGTGAAGAGCAGGGTTGATTGCACATTCAAGATCGGATTACGGACCACTCGGTAATTCTAACGTGGTATGAGGCAATTATGAAGATTTGAAGGATATCTATATGCCTACAGGGACTATGGAGAAGTTGTTTTAAATTTCTAGTGTAGTTTTGCAAAAACACCCTAGTTGGGGTTGTAATAACCGAACTCTTAGTTGAATGGTTGTTATGGACTTTATTTGGTTATGATATTATCTCTGCTCATTGAATGTCATGCATGTTAACGGTAACGGTTCGGTCGCGCGATTCGATATCGCAAGCTTCCGTTGATCTTCGCGGCCCGTTCCGTTACAGTAGTATAGCTAAGCGTCAAGGAGAGTTGGATTAAGCTGCAGTTATTTTCATAAGCCTTAAACGACTAAGTACAGGGTGAAGATGCCGGAATTCATGAAGACTATGTATAGATCGGCCCTAGTCCCCTTTCACTTTCCCGCTCCGCTTCACTCTCGACTTCACTCTGCCTCGTCTTCGCCCCCTCTGTCTTCAGCCCCTTCTTCCTGCAGACGATTCGCGAAAGATAGCTGACAGTCAGAACTATAATGCTCGGTCCCCGACCAAAGGTAGCCGACTTGCCTGCACAAATTCAAAAAGAGTGCTAGTTAAGCACAAGCACCTCTATGCATTTCTCGTCTTCCACAGGAGCAGCTAAGAGCCTCACTCAATAGATTCTTCCAAAAGGTCTAAGAGCGGGCCTCTCATGTCGAGTAGCGTCTTTCTTTTTTCTGGTTCAAGTCGAATTCCAATCTCCGTCTCGCAAGTCTGGGTCGAGGGGTTAGTATAAATGTTCTTACCCGACAACTCACATACGTAATTAGAGAGGTTAACCTGGTTCTAAGAACTAATAGCCCCTTTCCAAATAGCATTATAGGGGGCTAGTTTGAGTCAGAAAGATGAGTATATCTGAGGTATATATCCAGCCCATAGTAGTATATGCAAGTTGAGTGTCCTACATCGACAGTGGTCGGCGTAACCTCCATCAAACATGGTATACTGCGACAAATCATCGATAGAAAACAATTGTTGACAGTTTGAATTAAAAGATACCCGTGAATACACAGTTAGAAGCTTTTACTATCCAATTTATTTCAAGCAACGTAAATGATTAGGTACAAATACCAATATATAAACATTGTTCTTATTTCTTTTAAGATATAAACATGGATGCAGATGCAAATGATGGTAAATATGGAAAATGTACCATTGAATCATTAAAAAGGATACGGATATGAAATGCATACAAATCACAATACGAAAAATAACAGAAATGAATAAGATATTGTTTGATTAAATTTACATGCATTTGATAGCTCGCATACGATAAATCCGTATATGTATCCATTTTGAATGGTGTAAATCAATGATCCAAATAAAATCACAACTCGATTTTTTTGCCAAATTTCAATATCGTCGAAATATTGATTTCGTCGATGTAGCGATATGCTATTGAAATGGCAAAATTTTTCCCTATGCATTTTTCGATGCTCGATGTTAATTTAGTGCCAAATTCGACAAATTGTTGGTGATATTTCCTTTATGGATATATTGCAAACCCAGCCTATATAACCAAGGTATGTATGGAAATGGCGTCATATATAGAATGGTATACAAGTCAAAATAGGCAACGAGAGTATTATTATCTTGAAATCACGAGTACTTGGGCAGATCTGCAAGCGGTGGCTCCAAGCTCTGCAACTCCCCTCCATGTTCTCGACGTGGAACACCATGGCCGACCCCATGTCAAGTGCATGTCAAGGTGGCAATGCATCACCCAAACCCCTAAGTTGTACGCCACGAATTTGATGCCCACCCCCACCCCCCGACATCGTTCGTGTTCCTCCTTGGAGGACCCACTAGTTTGAACTTGCCTACGTCCACTGTCGGATCATAGTTGCCAATGCAAATTGCCAGCACGTAGAAATCGTAGCCGACATGGAATGTTCAATTTTGTTCCTTGATTAATATTTATCCAATAAGTAATTTCCTCCTAATAAAGGCGGTACTTCCATGGAAGCTCGTAGGTACCCATTACTCCTTGATATTAATCAAGTACCGATTATGATCAGATACTTTGTTGGAATGGGCAGTTGACCCATGATCCAATAACAACGGGTTGGGGCGGATCACTATCAAATTGGTCTGGTACCCGTCCCATGAACACCCGTATCGCCTGTCCTAAACTTTGTGTTGTATTGCCCTCATCGAAACTCTTTGGGTATGTTCTTTAAGATCCTCCGAGATACATTAGGTGATGCATGCCATGAATGATGATCATCATCAGTCCATTATCGACGTAGCATTCCCATCCAAAGGCGTGCATCACCACAACAACTCTACCGTGATTTGACCCCAGCAGATGATCCATTCCCTCTACTCGTACTCCCAAGAAAGGTTTATCCATGGGGAGTGGATCTTAAGTTCCCTCTACTCCTACTCCCAAGAAAGGTTTATCCGAGGAGAGCGGATCTTCTGCTATTTCAACAGTTGTAATGTAGGGGAGTCGCTTAATGAGGATCAAAGGAAGCTCATGAATGCTCGATAAGCATCTCGATCCCCATCGAGTGGCTCCCCTCCATTACAGCACATGATGTCACTGTCATCCACAATGTCCAACATACAGACCCCACCATGAGAACCGGTGTGTTAGATGCGAGAATCAAGGATAGGAACTAGGGCTTCATATCAAAACTCCACTTGTATTTCCCTTCCATCAACCCTTGAGCTGATCAAACAACTTGGCACTGCGTCCGCGTTCCAACATGCGCACGATTTTCGTGTCTTACTTTCTGTAATCATTATCAGATGCACTAAACATTAAAATTCACCATTGGCCAACCTTAAGATTCTCGCACATTATCCACAGATTAAAGTTACATTAATTAGAAAAAAAGAGTTTATTACTTGCAACCACCTCAATCCCAACAAGAAAAATGCCAAAAACAACACTGATCAACTGTCAAGTCTACAGAGAAGAAAACCCGTGGAAAAAGCATTTTAACGATATTAGCATAGACGCGGCACATGTACTGACATGTCAATACATGTAGTAAGCATCTACAAACCTGTGCATACCATTATCCTGAGTCACACTATGCAAAAGGTTCATTGCTGAAACTGTGGTTCCTCTTCAAGAGTGTTCCGAGTGATATCAAGGAAGTGACCAACAGCTTCATGAAATTGCCTCAGCCCAGACAAGGGTAAGATGATTGAAGACCTATCGCTCCCTGCAACCTGCACTTGCAACGGAGTAGAGGTTGAGCTAAATGCCACATGCAACAAGCAGAAGCAATTAAGGAGATCTTTCTTGAAAGAGAACCAAGGACTAGAGGATCGAAGTTGTTCGGGGATTGCATTAAAAAGACTGATAAAATGTGGAAGAACACAATGAAGGAAACTGGTCATGAAGCTCCACAGTAAAAGCGCAAATTATCAGCTTTTTTCCTGAATTCTACCAAAAGAAGATAATTTACTTGTGAGATAGAGCATATTGAATGTGTACCAACAAATCATCGCTCCATGTCAACTCGAGACGTACACGTTCACCAACACAAATTCAATGAGGTCGCTGAGCATGTTGCTGTTAATCAAACCAAGTTTAACAAAAAAAATTCACAACTCAAAGTGGATTTATTTGCCTCTGTTCAGATCTATTTTGGAACAAACATGCTGTTGATAACCCTTAATGCATACCTTTTGGTTAACCAGACTAGCATACGGATAAGGAACAACACTTGTACAATTTTAGAGCGAGAAGATTTTATGGCAGCATGTAAAACAGGTGATCCCACACTTTCAATGTTCCCACCTCAAATCTTCCATATACTCTTCCTTGCCCCTCACCAACCAACTCACCAAATACTCTGACTGAATGAGTTCTCAACTCCGACAATCTCTGTTCTGTATTTTTTTTACAACTTAAAGGCATGGTCTCAAATTTCAGCAAAATTCGATTGAATTTCTGTCGAATATCGATATCCTGTCGAAATTGAAACTCAACCGAAATGGCCGAAATGACCGAAATATGGGGGCCCTAATACAAAAAATGACCGAAATGACCGAAATTTCGGTCGAAATTCGACAGAAATTCCATTTCAGTCAGTCACCGAAATGGTGACCAAAACCGACATTTAAGGCCTTGCTTAAAGGTACCATTTTGGCCATCTTCATATAGCTATATGAGATGTATCACCCAATAATATGGGCATACCTACATAAAACAGAATTAACACTATCCAAGGTCGAGTTTCCTTAGTTGAAACTGGGGAAAACAAACATTCTAAATCCTCTGACAAGAAGGTTTTGTGGGAGGGCAAAATGCCATTGGCAATACATAGGTATTGGTTACATGCTACTAGAAATAGGAGGAAAAGCAATAATAGTCTCAATTACCCTGGTAATCTCCATGCTCCCTCTTGGTCAGGACTTGTAAGAAGAGCTTGTAATTAGCACGACTCCGAGGGATAAAAATGGCAGACTAGGCAAGGCCACCAGTAGATATGGCAGCAGGAAGCTGACATGGATTGGCTTTTCGGGGAGCACCTCTCAGGCTTCCATAAACTATGGCCCATAATTTTTGTCGGGTTATTAATGTTGCTAATGAATAAAATGCAGGTATTTTTGGCAATGCGCATCTGAAACTCTTGATGTAGCAACTATCTTTTGCTAAAAACAATATGAAAGAAACTAGTGTGCCTAGGAAGAACAATACATTTGGGCCAAGGCCTTAAATGTCGGTTTCGGTCACCATTTCGGTACCGACCAAAACAGAATTTCGATGGAATTTCGGGGGAATTTCGACTGAAATTTCGGTCATTTCGGTCATTTTTTGTACTAGGACTCCCATATTTCGGTCATTTCGGTGGAATTTCGATTTCGACTGGATATCGATATTCGACAGAAATTCGACCGAATTTCGCTGAAATTTGAGGCCATGATTTGGGCACACATCTATATGGTCGAGGCCTTTTTTCTTTTAGAAAAAAGAAGAATAATACACTGCAAGTCTCTAATCAGTCAAACAGAAAACTGAAGAAAATCCAAGCAACTACAAATATACGGTTTTTAGTTTTTTTCTTTAAGTTTCCATTTTTATAGATGGATGGGTGTTTCAAGGTTTCATTAGACTGAATAATATTATCTCATTTGACTTTATCTCTTTTGTCTATGATGAGCATACACCCAATTTGCAACTCACTATCTATCCCAATATATAATGGAATTAGTTTTTTTATTTGTCTGAATGAGCATTTTCTGAAATCAAAGGAATTTGAGAATAAACTCTCCTAAATATTATAGCACCAAACATAAGACAAATATCAATTGGTCAGTTGGACATAACTATAAGATCCAATTATTTATCAAGCCAACATAAAAGTCTGCAATCATCATTCTTAGACCAATTGTGCAATAAGGGCACCACGACAAAGGCTTTAAACTGTACCAGCTCCATTATTAAGGATATGAAACAAAATATATTTGGTAGTATAATAGAAGACACAGCATCTATTCAAAGTGTATCAAGACAAGGGATTCGAATTGTACTTGCTAATTTATTGAAGATCTGAATAAAATATATTTGGTAACATAAGAAAAGAGACATCATCTATTTGATAGATTATTTCAGTGGAACTTCAAGAGTTCGTTTGACTGTAGGCGGTGTTTCAAGGGGCAGTGAGTGCATTGAGTGGTAAGTTGCTCTCACGTTTAAATTTACATTGTTTAGGTTGCTTTTTCTATTTAGCTGTAGTAATGAATAATATATGAAATGAACAGTCTGTCCTTACTGGTAGTATTTAAGAGTGATATCAATATTTGTTATATTTCGATGAAGGGGAGGGGAAAAAGGAGAACCAGGGTGAAGCTTGGGGTGTAGAACCACACCCCAACTCAGATTTTGTTAGGTTGTGAGGAAGGGGAGAGGCAAAATGGATAATGACGTGAAGTGTTGCATGAGCTAAATGGCAATTTTGGGATGTGAGCTCCATCCGTGAGGGGTACATTACACCTCGAAAAAAAGGGTGTATCCCCCACTTTGTGGGGGTAAACTATACCCTCAAAAAATTAGCCTAAAAAAAGCAACTGAAAAAAACTGCAGATATAATTGCCTGCACGAATTGGGACATTTTTTACATTTCTTCATAAAAGACAATATCATGCGCACTATGTTTCTCTTGAGAATAAGAATTCAACTAACCAATGGCAGTGTTGTGAGGTTATGAGAATTTAGATGTTACTCGAGTACAGGTGAGAGGACCAAAGATTTCAAGGATCTTTAGTGTGGCCTAAGGTGGTTGATAGCTTTTTTTCTATCAATTTGAACAATTAATGAGCATTTGGATGGGTTTTCCTCTTCGACAAATTCCTTCTTAAGAAAATGGGCACTGTCACTACAGTAGACATCATGCCCACCCACATCCACTCTGCATGCATAATGGAGGTACAGTTTTAGATTTGACATGACGAACTTGTGCTGCCCATACTAATTTCACCCTCAACACATGATTAGTAATTATTTATTTCTATAGCAGCAACTCAATAAGCATAATATTTAAAAATCATGAATTAGCTTAAGGGGAAAGTTAGCAAGCACATGCAATCTAAAGGAAAACTCCAAGGAATAATCACCTCGGATATTTTTAAAAAATGACCCCTGCTATTGCTTCCTAAATCAAAGAAAAACCTCTTCTGATCAGCATGAAGCACTTTGGAAGACTCAAGACCCATCATATCCTGAGGGTGAGCGGCAGGCCGCTCAGGGACAGATTGAGCACTGCTGCCTGAAATAAACCCAGCACCTACATCATCTGAAAGGCGAGGCAGGTGTGTAGATGGCTCGGAGTTTTGCTGCATAACAAAAAGTGGAAAAAAAAGTAAAAGATATAGGACAAGCTCAAACCAAAGAGAAGAGAAAAAAATCAGCATGCACTACTACTTTGAAACTTGTATGATACCAGATTCTGCCGGGGATAAGTCTGTGGTGCATCCTCATTTATCTGGACTAGTATGTCCCTGAATTGAGCCCAGCCATCAGAACCAGCACCTCCAGCTGGAACAATAATCGTACTCCTAGTTCTGCTAGCAGATGCTTCTGAAATCTAAGATCTAGAGTCATTATAACCACACAGCAGACATCTTTAGCATTACTAAAAGAACACAGCAAAACAAAAGCAAACTACAATACTAATTAACAGCATGGTTTCAGATTTCGCGAAATATCGGTGAAATTTCGATTTCAACAGGGGACTGAAATTTCGAGCGAAATGCCGATATAATAACCTTCCTTCACAAGTTTCTCGATTTGAACGAAATGTCATGCGAAATTTGCCGAAATTTCAACCAAATTTCGGTGAAATTTCGTTTCAACATGGTATCGATACCATACCCGATATCGAAATTTAAAACCTTGATTAACAGAAACCATAGTTAATCGAAGGGGCAACAATAAGCCATCATGTTAAGTAGACAACAGAATTACTAGTTTTGTCCATTTAAACAAAAAGAACAAGAAGATTTTTGCGTTATCTTATTGGCAACAGAAAGCCATGATATCGGTGGAAATAAAAGTCTCCTTCCCGTGGAAGAATGAGAAAAGTAGAAAATTATAACACCTTCTCCACATGTTTAGAAATACAACTAATAATCAGTCTAACCATCTTGTGACTAGACTCTACTCTAAAACCAATAGCTTACAAGAAATCCATTCATGGGTCCGGACCATGGTTTTTAAAAACGTGCTTCAAAGCATCGAGGCGTATGCCTCGAGGTATTTTTCTATGGAAAGCACCTCAAGACTATAGCCTCGAACACCACCATGTGAGAAATGCACCTCACTGATGTGAGGCAATACGAGGCATTGAGGGTATTCTCTTCTACCAATTTTGGTCTTTTCTTGCATTGTTATCTTCGAGCCGTTGAAGACTATAAAGCATGTCATTGCTTGCCCCTTCCTCCCCTCGTCACTTAGTTACATCGAGTAGCTTCATCCAAGGCTTTAAATGTTGGTTTCGGTCACCATTTCGGTATCGACTAAAACATGATTTCGGTGGAATTTCGATCGGAATTTCGATCATTTCGGGCATTTTTTATACTAGGACCCCCATATTCCGGTCATTTCAGTCGAATTTTGATTTCGACTGGATATCGATATTCGACAGAAATTCGACCGAATTTCGATGAAATTTGAGGCCATGGCTTCGTCAAGTGTCAATACCCCTTAATCACCCCTTCATCGATCACACATTAATCACCCGCTCCCCTAAGCAACATTTCCAAATGTCAGCATCCCTTCATCGACTATAAAAACGTGCTTAGAAGAATCGAGGTGTACGGCTCGAGGCATTTCTCCATGGAAGCATCGACTATAAAAACGTGCTTCGAAGCATCAAGGTGTATGCCTCGAGGTATTTTTCAATGGAAAGCACCTCGAGACTATAGCCTCGAACAGCTCATGTGAGGAATGCACCTCGTTGATGTGAGACAAAAGGAGGCATTGACATGCTCTCGAGGAACTGCCGGATTAACTTGAGTTTTTAGTCATGTCTCTTGCATGTGACATTTATTCAGGTCTTCTCTTCTACCGATTTTGGTCTTTTCTTGCATTGTTCTCTTCGAGCCATTGGAGACTATAAAGCATGTCACTGCTTGCCCCTTCCTCCCCTCATCACTAGTTGCATCAAGTAGCTTCGCAAGTGTCAATACCCCTAAATCACCCCTTAATCGATCACACATTCATCACCTACTCTCCTAAGCAACATTGCCAAATGTAACATCTCTTCATCACTCCATCGCCTCATTGAAAAAAAAATGGTACAAAATCAACCATGTGTAGTGTTTTCTTTACATGAGGTTCAAGCCACAAACTTGCATATTTATCTGTGCAAACAAAGGTGCCATGAACTCATGGTCCAACATCCATTGTTTGTCCCTTTTAGAAGAAAAAAAAACATCTATTGTTCATATTTTATATACCAAGAGGGTTATGCAGATTGCAGGACACCTCGATTTTCAGATGATTATAATGATCTTTTTATAGTGTTTAATGTGGTAAAAACTAATACATGATTGACCACATTATAATCTTTGAAGATTATAGTATGCACACTATGTATGCTAATACTACAATTGGGGATGAAGGCATTTATTGCTTGAAACTCGATGTTTTACATCAGGAATAGGAAAAAGTTCAATAGATGCTTGTATATTATATAGTTATGATTAATTTTACTTTTGTTAATGTTTTCTCTATTTAACTAGGCTTATACCTCGAGCACCTCGAGGATTGTGCCTCGAATCCATAATGGAAAAACGCCTAAATGTGCCTTACATTTTTAAAAACCTTGGTCAGGACAACAAAGCAATACAATTAGAACCAAGGTGCATTGATCACCTGCACAAACAATGGCATATCATGGCAACTTATCCATTTTCCCCCAAGGAGAGTAAGATGTACCTGCACTTAACATTTCTCTTGCTTATACCAATCTTTAAATTAGGGTTTTTTGCTTTAAATATTTGTAACCACCATTGATTTAAGGAATCGCCATATCACATGTTTTATCCAGCTCAGAGGCATCCCCTATCAATCACCTGTGGGAAACGTCTCACGCACGCTAACATCAATTGGAAACAACATCACCCAATCACCCAACTTCAAAACCAAGCATACCAACTCCACCATTTCTCCAACCACCAATGCCTCCCTTGCAGCATCGAATCTCCTACACCTTAAGAGAACCCCCGAAACCCTCATATTTCATATCAGATCAACGTTCTTCAAACCACCGTCAAAGTAACGCGGTCTCCTCCACCACACCTTCCCCTTTAACTCTAATGGAAACCTTTTATCTAGCTCACTTTCAGCCACTAATTTCACTACAGCCGACGACAGCCCCTTTACGCATAACGATCCTTCGGGCAGCAAAATAGCATCCACAACTCGAAACTCTGTTGTGCAGAGACAAAAGAAAACCAGCCTCAGAATAGGGGCATCCCTTCACCCACAAAGATGCCCTCCACAGGTCTCTCCAGAGATAAATAGAAACCCCCTATAAAGCATGTTGCAGTCATACACGCATACATATATAGATCACTTCAAATGAGGTGGGATGTTTCCTGAGTTAAGAACATCCAGCATCAGTTTAGTAGTTAGTACAACCATGTAAGAATTTTGTACCTCATACACCTTACAATTTTACATTATAAAATACTTATAATCAAAATGTTTGGAAAAAATTAGCATCTATTTGTAACTAATGTTTTCATCCACTATACTAATATTTTTAATTTTTTTCTTGACATACATGTGATGTTAATATTTATTACGAAATCTATGTATCATAAAATATAAAATATAGGAAATTTTGCTTAAATAGATGGCGGCTTTCCTTAACTTAGGAACGGCCCCACATCATTTGAAATTTTCACAATAAACATAGCCTCGATCCTATAGGCAGGAGCATGCAAGTTCCAAATAATATATCAGCTTGACAGCCTGTCGAATCATACAAATACAGTGATTTGTATTATCCATTCAGCATCCACAAAACCTAATTTAAGTGGAGATTTCAGCATATGTAAAGCTGATTTTGATCGGAGGGTCGAGTAAAGGGTATGTTATACTCTGCAGAATAATGTATGTGATAAGTAGTTACCTCATCTGGCCTGATAAATCTGCAATTCCCACCACAAACATCATTCAGCATGGAAATTTACTCCTAATGGAATACAACTATTGCAGTAAATGTGAACTCAAAAGGCAACAACTTCCATCCAAATAACAACAACGATACCTTTCCCGCATTCAGTAGGGTCGGCTAAAAATGACGAAACCTTCTCTCATTATAAGTAGGGTTGGTTACATGGGTTCTTGCTCATATCCATGTTGCAAGATTCAACATTTTTACACTGACTGTCGCCTATCTAACGCAACCCCCACAAGCGGGGATTTCAACCCTTCCATCCGAACAAGAAGTAAAAATAGATAAGAGGACCGAAGAGTCGATCGTGACATTGCAAAAACCACATCTCAACAGATAAAGTGAACCCATTTTAACATGACAAAAGCAGGGGGAAGCAGAACAAATGCATACCTTCAAAAACCTCCCCCTCCTGTTATCTCCAACGTCGAAGTAAAAGACCTGAAATATCGGGTCGCAATATTAGAAAAAAGGATAAGAACGTAGTACAGTGAATGAAAATTAAGGAGGTAGACCTTGGTATCGAGCTGCAGCTCCTTACTGAAGACCTCCTCCTCCCCACTGCCGACGTAATAGTTGAAGAGATCGAGGAACCAGGAGATCCCGACGGCGGGGACGATGATGGTGGAGCGGTTGGAGGCGGTCTTCTCGGAGATTTTGAGGTACCTACCGCGGGGGTTCTCCTTGAGGTCGAAGTAGAAGAGCTTGTGCTCCACCTGAAGGGTCTTGCAGACGAGCTCCACCTCCCGTCCGCCGCCGGCCGATCCCCCCTCCATCGGGCGAAACCCTAGCCGGAGATGGGTCGCAGAGATTTGAAGAGAGGGGCGGTGGTAGGAGGGGGGTTAGGGTTGGGGGAGGAGGAGGGCGTAGACTTTGACAGAGCGGGTGGGGTTCCATCGTCCGTCGGCGTTTTTACGCAGCAAATTGGCAGGGAGGAGCGATAGTTACCGCCCACATATCGCGGTGCGATTTCTACCGCGGAGGCCCACCCGGTACCTACCTCTTGGTCTTGGGAGGGATGAGGTGAGATCTATTTGCACCAACGCCGCCCAGACTCGAGAGGGCAAAGCTCTATTGGGGACCAGTGGTCTCTCGGCATTGGTTGTTTTTACTTTTTAGGGCACTTCGAGGCATTTTTTTCATCAGTCAGTAAAAGGGCATATTCGTCCTTCGGAAAGTAGTTGTCATTGGAAGAAAGGTCGTTCGTGTCTTGATATGCTTTACGATAAAGAGTATCTATGAAAGAAATACTTTTTCTCTACTAAAGTGGGTACTATGGAAGAAAGGTCGCTGGTGTCTTGATCTTTCTGCTGGAGGAAAGTGGGTACTATTTTTGCTTTTTATGCCTTTGTTTATATAAGAAAAGTAGCATTTGCATTCAATTAGTTACTTTAAGTATATCTTTGAATTCGAATAAATTTGTTAATATTTAAGTGAAAAGAAATATTGAATGATGTTCTTATATTTTTTATTTACCAATTGAACTTGAAATTTTTACACCGAGGATCATATGCATCCATATATAGAGAGAAAGAGATGAGTGATCCTATGAGAACCAAAACATGTGAGAGCATGAAAGCATGCATTCTGGACCACATTATCCAACCTGGAGAGAAAAAATCAGGAGAGAGAAAATAGGATCGTCAAGCGCTTATAGAGAGAGGAGTGATCTTATGAGAGCAAAAAAATGTGAGAGCATGAGAGGGATGATTCTGGACCACATGATTCTGTTTTCTCTCTCATTGTCTTCTCTCTCCTGGTGAATCATGTAGTCCAGAATCATCCCTCTCATGCTCTCACAACTTTTTGCTCTCATATGATCACTCCTACGCGCGCGCGCACACACACACACACACACACACATATATATATATATATATAGGGAATACTTCAAATAGGGAGGATCTTTCTTGGATGTATGGAAAGTCACATCAAATTAAGCATTTTTTCTATTTATTTTACAATTTACGATATATTTCTCTACAAAAATAAAAAATATTGTGATTTAAGATGTTTTTGCTATTTTTTTGATGGCATACAATTCATATTTTATGTGCATATATTCGAAAGATGGTCAAAATATCACCGTATGTTATTTTCATGATGATGAGAAATAATGATGAGGTAAAAACATGCATTTCAGGCAATTAAGTTGCATCAATCATACATATAGAGAGAGAGGAAAGGGATCCTACTTCATGGGGTAGATAACTTACCTACTCCATTTTCTCTTTTCCCACTTTTTTATTTTTTTGAAAAATATTTCCATATGTTTTCATAACTATATTCCTCTAATATGTCATTCAAATTTCGTCAGAAATATAGACTCATATGTCATCAATCCAGAATAGGAAATTTTAATAGTCTTAGATTTGATGTAATTTACCTGTTACGGATGGAGGACATATGAGTATATGTTTCTGGCGAATTTTGAATGGCATATTAGAGAGATATAATTATGAAAATCCATGGAGTATTTTTGGAAAAATAAATATGAGAAAAAAAATAAAATGGAGTAGGTAAGTTACCTGCTCCATAGAGGAGGATCCCTTTCCTCTCTCTCTCTCTCTATGTGTGTGTGTGTGTGTGTGTGTGTGATTGCAACTTAATTGCCTCAAATGCATGCCTCATCACTACTTCTCATCATCATGAAAATAACTTACGATGATATTTTGACCATGTCGAATAGATGCACATAAAAGATGAATTGTATGCCATCAAAAAAGATAGCAAAAACATCTTAAATCGCAAGTATTTTTTATTTTCGTAGTGAAATATATCGCAAAAATACTAACATGGTACCAAGTTGTTTTGAATTTGAAGAAGAATTTTAGTAAGATTGGCACTCTTAAATTTTTAGCACAAATTAATGGAATTAAGTTATTGGTGTCCATAAAGGATCATATGAGAATATTTAGATACTTTTGAAATAAATATGTTGAAAATGGTAGTAGATCTTGATTTTTCCTTCAAATTACTGATTATTCTTTTGCATCTTGACCTCCTTAGTTTATCTTTATGATATCCTTTCATTTATAGTAATGTAGTCATTTGATCAATGTTGTAGCATGTTTGTCAAACATTGATCAAGTAATGTGAAATTTACATTATAGTCTAAAATTATTTTTTATTGCATTCTTTACATTTAGAACTTAGATTTTGACAATTTGTGTCTTATAATTCTTATTCACCTTGTTCTTCTTATTTAATCCATCTCTCATGTCTATGTCCAAGAACTTTGCCATTTTAAATTTATATTTAGTTCCTCAAAAGTCTGGAAATTTATCATCAATTATATTAAACATCGGAAGCAATATTTAATATGCTAGTTAGTAGAAAAAATGTTAGATATATATATATATATATTATGTATTTTTACCCAATAGACCCTATAAACTTTGTCAATTACCCCACAATCTTTGAAATAACGTAAGTCCGTAAACTTGCTCCGTCTTACCCCATAGACCTTGTCGTCATATTTAACTTTATTGGAGTCAATAACTTGAGTTAAGCTTGGGTTAATCAAACTAAAGAAAATTAACAGTGGATCTTCAATCTCGCTCTCTCCTTCCTTATCCTCCTCCTTCTTCATCCTCTTCTTCTACCCAATCAAATGGGAATCTGCCGAGGACCTGGAGGGCAGTGGACCTAGTGGGTGAGGGGGAGATCAGGGGAGGAGGAGGGTCGGGGTACCTATGGAAGCCTTGCCCTAGTCCTACACCACCTCCCTCCGTGGCGTCAGCGGCACCCACGACGATAGTTGTGCGGTCAGGTCCATCCCTGCCACCCACCGCGTTGTCGTTGACGAGCACGACCTATCCATGGACCCCTCCTTCAAGGTCATGTTTCGTGCGCTCCTCGGCCTCGCATCCACCTCGCCACTGCCCCAGGTCTTCGTTGGTGGCACGCGGGTCGATAGTGCCGACGACCTCAGGAGGTTGGAGGAGAACGGGGAGCTCGGGGAGGTATTGCGCGGGGTTGAGCTTGAGGAGAGCCCCTAGAGTGTGTATTGCTGTAATGCAAGGTTTGCCATCTGCAGATGGTGTCACGGGAGCCGAAAGGAGTTCGTGGAGGACGAGGGCAGAGCTACCATATGCTCCCGTTGCAATGAGAATGGGTTGCAACATCTCACAATAGCTCAACCTAGGGCAAATGTGATGGGGATGGGACGAGGGTCCTGTTGGGGCAGAGCTGGGGGAGGCAGGGAGCGGGGGTGGGGGAGACGGTGGAGGGGGAAGGGGCGGGGGAGAAGGGGAGTGGGGTTGTGGGCGTAGGCGGGGGAGGAGGGAAGGGGTGGAGGAGATTGTGGATGGGTATGGGGTGGGGCGGCAGACCTGGAGGAGGAGGCGGAGGTCGGGGAGGAGGAGGGCGAGGGTGGCAGATGTCGACGAGGAGGAGGCGAGGGCGGCGGATGTCGAGGAGGTGGGTGGGTGATGGGTGGGGAAAGGGAGATAAGGAGGAGGATGAGGGGGAGTGTCACTCAATGCAAATTTGTTAAATAAAATGGATATAACATAAAAGAACATAATGGAATCTGATTAGTTTTAGCAGGTAAATGGATGGGGGTTGACCACATAGTATGTAGGGCAAAGGTTAGCAAGTTTACGGGGTCGAGGGGAGAATTAGGTTGTTTCAAAGATCGTGGAGCTAATTAGCAAAGTTTATAGGGTCTGACGGGTAAAAAAATTCTATATTTTAAGATAAAATATAATATATATATAATAATGTGGTTTTTGTATTTTTTCGACAAATAAAAATGAAGATGGTCATTAAAATTATAGAATGACGAGGACTCACGGATACACTTTTGGCTTTAAATTGACCGAAAGATATGTCATTTCTAAAGTACTACGAGTGTTCCACAAGTAGATGTATTTAGTATATCTATAGTAATTATATATTAGTCACAAAAATACTATTAAGAGAGATATAGAGTCCAAAACATTTCACTTTTTTCACAAGTTTACGCTACCAAAGTGAGTAGAAATTTGGTTGTGAAAAGAATTTGGCATCTAAAAGTCCCATAGGATTATTTATTTTATTGTAAACTCCAACTTCTTAAGGTTTATCGATTTAGAGAATCGCATTTGAATGGGTATATCTTATCTTGAGAAATATGTATACAAATAATTAACATGAGAATGATCTATCCTAGTTGGCACCTCTTATTTATTTTACAAAATCAAGTGACCTAAAAATTTATGCATTAATGCATAGTGCAAAAAAAGAATTAAATAGCGCAGTTGATGACTTTTCAGAAAGGTCCATAATAAAGAATGAACTAGGAAATATCAACCAAAAAATCTATAAGAAAGGTTTGTTATTAAAATCGTAACTTTATTTTTTAGTTTTTTCTTCATTCTTTTTATAAGCATATAGTTTGCATCCTGAGCTTTATCTGTGTCTGTATATAGATTGGTGTCTTACTCTCAAAGTAATGCTTATTATGATCCTTTACGCAACCACTTATATGATCTTTGAAATTTATAATAAACAGTTTGTTTGGGCATATAGGAGGACTAGACTTTGTAAGTTTTTCATATCTTTGTCCACTAATTTAGTTAATGTACACTGTTCACCAACTATGTCATTTCGATAGGGTTTTTGTATTGTGATTAGACGAATAAATTTACAATCATCACTCACATTTAATATTGCTTCTTAGACTCACGAACTTGGAACCTATTGAAAATTGTTGTGCCTTTTAATTAACAATCACTAAGCTTGAAGGTGTGGCAAAGTATACATCTCATATGTTTTAATGATAAAAATAGTTAGATATGCGAGCACAAGACGAACCATTTATACAATAAATGTTATTATAATCTTTTTATATATCCATAAAAGTTAATGATTTTCACTCTATAAGATATCATGAATGCAACTTATAAGACCCTTATTACAATTAGAACTATGTATCATGGTCATCTTGATAATCATACAACTGTTGATCAGATAGTTGGATCATAAAGGCTGATGTTGAGATGATATCAAAGAGTCAGAGTGAGGAATCAACTAGCACTGTCAAATGATTGTCAAGATAAGATCTCCAATCTGAGAAGGAGATGGCATCCTTACTCCAAAGGTTGATATATGTCTGCAGGTCCTCTGCATATGAATAGAGATTCCTAGGTGTCGGATAAGTTAAATCAAAGAGCTGACTCAGCTAGATTGAGATAACAAACACCTATATCGTACGTTGTCATGATATAGACATGCATCCTCCGAACAGAGACAAATATGTTACTATATATCAGAGGATGTATATTAGACAGACCATTAGGTTGATAACCTAATGACGGTATATGTAATGGCAAGATGGTGTGCATACATGGGAATATTAGTAATACAATTTCTCAAAGCTCTCATCTGCATTCTTTTAATTTTTGGAACTCGACAAAACGAAATCCTATACCTTTTCATAAATAAAACAGGTATGACATGACATCTAGAATCCAAGGAAGCATATATCTTTAGAACTGAAAATTATAAAAAGAGAAAGCAATAAATGTCAGAATCAAGCTAAGCATTCCGAGTAAGGTGTTCAGGAGAAAAAGGTGTATATTTTGAAGGCGTGATGGGATTCAGAAAGAACACATGCAAATATAGTTTGAATGATCTGGCACACGCAATGGAAATTACCTGAATGGAAGAACACGACTGTAATATCTGGATCAAACCGATTTTAGCATAATCATTAATATCATCAGTGTATCTTTAACTTGTTTATCCAATTTATCTGCTTGGAAAAATTATATCATTCTTTCTGCAGAATATATTCATTCAGAATTTAGCTGAAATTTTTATTTATCACAAGAACTGCGCTTTCACCATAAAAGAAATAGGAGTCGATTTTTTTATCTCAAAATTATCGCTTTGCCATAGAATAAGTTGATGAATGAGTGATAAATATGCATAAATTATATCTTATGACCATTTTCTTTGGCATTGTTTCCTTCGTTATTTCATGACTCTTCCAGGACCAACAGATCCTTAGACTGCAAGATCTCTAGCACAGTCTAAGTTCTAAGCTCTGACCAACAAAATTTTGGTTATTTTATGAAATTATTTACCTGTCTGATTTTCCTTTCCATTCGTGGCAACTCTATGTTCATCATATGTACTTTTCTTCCCATCAATGAACTCAAGATCCTACGCAAGAAGTAGAGCTCTCCTTGCTCCTCTCAGGTTTAGCATAGAACACCTGACATAAAATAAGTTTCGCAGGCATGTTTAAGAAAGTTGTTATCTTTGGCATTACTTTCTTCGTGTGACCGTCACGTATGAATCATGTGTAGTTTATTGGTTGTTTTCAGTGGGTGAGATAACATCCATTCGTAGATTTTCCTTCCGGGGATTGATCTCATCAACTTCTGTTATCTGGTTCTTTTCTTCTTTCGCATGTTCCTGGTGATCTTCAATATCATGTCAAGAAAGAAGAGATTCTAAAGTATTGTTTGGGATCCTGTGTTCTGGGAAAATCACAGTTTTGATATCACATTCAGAAGCATCTTGACCTCCTACAGTTGCATTATCCACAACATGATTCCAGTTGAAAGATACAGTATTCGAGAGACTGCATTTTGAGGAACATCCCAGCGAGCTAATATTTAATTTAGTTGTGATAGACTCGGCATATACTGATGAAATTTTTTTTATACTAAGAATATAGATGGAAAACATAAACAATAAAGCATATCCTAAGTGAGAGAGATCGTTGGGAGAGGAAAATGACAGAAGGAACATAGCATCAGGGAGAGGGGAGGAATCCCGCGAGCGAGAGAGATGACTGCGGGAGGAGCAAGAGAGAGGGTTGAGAGAGTGAGGAGGAGGAATGGGGATGCTTCAATAGGCACGGGGGAGAGGCTTACTCGACAAACAGTTTGCCGATAAACGAACGGTTCACCGACTAAACGCTTCCAAGAATCCTGGGCACAAAGCGTTGCGTCCTCGGGAAGCGTTGGGCCTCGGGAACGGGCGCGTGGCCTCGGGAAGGGGCGTTGAATTGACGTTTGTTGAGTTGATCGGCGAACGGTTCACCAATCAATGAACCATTTGCCGATCCATGCCCTGACAGAAAAATTTCACCCTGCCATGGCCTGGCCGGGCATTCTTGACGGGTCCATGCTCTGTCAGGGAAATCTCTTGTTATCTAAGCATTAACATACAACTTTCATCGTGAATCTGTTATTTCCCCCCTAGCGTGTTATTCTCATCGCAAACCTTCTATTCTTGGCCATACCATGCTATTTATTGCATTAGCTTATTATTTTCATCAGGAACCTACTTTTTTGCATTATAATGCTAAGGGCATGTTTGGTTGGTGGGTTGGGATACACCGGTGTATCCCTCCTTCCAACCCTCCCAATCCTCCTCATAGTTTACTATTCGCAGTTGTAACCTAACCCGACCCGACCCAACCCAACAACCAAACAAGGGTTTCATGAACCTTCTATAGCTGCAACTCACGCAACACCTTGGTCTTAAACATTCTGTATGGAGAACATTATCATGCTTCTTTGATCTCTTACCTACTATTTATTTTATTCACATGCTACTATGATCTTGAGCCTATTATTATTCTCATGCTACTTTGGTCTTGAACATCCTATTTTGATCTTGAACTTAGCATTCATTATATTCTCATGCTACTTTGATCTTGAACATGATGTCTTTCTATTAGAATGCTAGTTTCGTCATGTGGCTACTTATTTACACCAATTACATGTTATTTTCTTCTTGAATATGTATTTTTTATTAGTATAGGTACTACGTTAGTCTTGGGCATGTTTTTATTCTATTTGCGTTAGCATGATATTTCTCTCATCCATCTTGCACATCATGCCTTTACCATAAAATGGCAAGTATGTGCATTCAATCACGTAAACATGATATCACTGCTATTTACTGCTTAAGTACAATGCATTCATTTCCGTCGACCTTGATCTTTAATTTCAAATCACGTTGAACTTCGTCAAAACCCCACTGTTTTGTCTACCAGCAAAATGCTAGCTATGACCACCTCAGATTCCTCAATCTTTCATCTTGTTTGATCACAGAGGCCTCAGCACGACCAACTTTCTCCATCTCGCCGTCTCCTATACAAGGCCAAACAACTTAAAAACAAGATACTATTTGGGAGACAAAGTGAACTTCCCTGCTTTTCTTCTGAAATAACACTTAAGTTGTAAGAATCAATTGAGTAGTCTTCGAGACACATTTCACAGAAAAGACACCACAACGTCAGGCTGAAATATAAAAACCAAGCAAGATTAGCATACTAGTGTGGAAACTACTGAGAAATATTTCATAAAAATCAAATGAATGAGTAAATCAACTATTATGCCCAAATGATGGCACATTGGTATTGGTATTGTAATCCCAATTTGCAATTGTATAAAACTATCCCACTGCAATTTTATAAAATCATGGACTAATGTGCCCATTCTAAAAAATCTTATATATGATTCACCGTAATGAAAGCCTTGAATAAACCAGGGAAATATCAGTAATTTAAAAGAATCAAATGACTGGTAAGACCATTAGATATAACGTGAGCTTAGCACCAGAAAATCGCCCTCTTCTAATATGTAAAGTAGCCAGCAAAACCATAATTCAGAACTGACTGCACATGTCCAGGTAACTGATACAAAACTGAGCCTCCTTAATGACAGGGAAGAAAATGTCTTCATTGACAAATCAACAAATCCAGAAGGGTCAAAACTACAACAAGCTCAGTATGAAATTAACAAAAAACAGATGGTTCTCTAGGCTCGAGGAAAGAATCAAAGATCCAAACAAGCTATATGGCCAGCACTGGATAGGCAAATGGTCACAGGAACCTTGTAAAACCCAAAAGACCTTCAACGCTTGCCACCACCACCACCCATCTTGGGACCTTTACCACCTTTGGGTGCAGCAGACTTCACTTGAGTCTTCTGAGATTTAGAAATTATTTCTGCTTTCTTTGCTTTCTTCTCATCTTTTGTCTTCTTTATCCGCTCCTTGATCTCACTGCATGAGTTGCAAGTTACGATCATAAAAAATGTACACCAATCACATGTGATACCAAGAAACTTAGGTTCGAATTGCAGAAAATTGAACGATAAGCTATTCAAATCACTGTTCTTGAGAATCTTGACATTCAAAAATAACACATCTATCATTGTATATGTTAAAGAAACGACTGCACAACGCAGCATAAGGAATGTATTACCAAAAAAACTTTTACATTTCATCTATAGCATGGTAGCACCTTGTCTGCTGCAAACTCATTCAACTGTTTATACTCATAAGATTGAAGCAGGTAATTGGAACGAACACTAACAAACAGGCATAATCAGGTTTATTTTGATATAAACCTGAATCGGGATAATAAAAGGTCTTCTATCAATATATCAGGAAAAACAGAGTTCTGCACGCGGAAAAAATGTCTTTACTAGATGCATTGACTGTCAGAAAACAAGAGTTCACGTCTTTACTGGGTAAGTTGACTGACATCTTAAACTATTATGCTAGATCTTACGAAAAGTAACAAACAAGAGTTCACTTCTTTACTACAAACAAGAGTTCACGACTTTACTATGTAAGTTGACTGGCATCTTAAACTATTATGTAAGTTGACTGACATCTTAAACTATTATGCTAGGTCTTATGAATAAGCTAGCTTCCAATGTCCTTCTCATTCATCTGATATATCGTAGTAAACACTTAAGATGACGGGTTAACAGCCATTGCAACTAAATTCTAATCAGATGCTGTTGTCAACTATAAACTTTTGTATCTGAGGAAAAGGGCAAGAGAAAAGGCTGTGGCTGAGAAGGCTTTAATAGAATCACATAATGCATATATTTCGGCAAAACTTTCACATTCCAACTATCAGAATGCACTTGAATGGAATGAAAAGTAACAAACAGGCATAATCAGGGTGCTTTTATTGAAAAGCTTAAGCAGGATAATTTATAAAAAAGGCATAACCGGTATAAAAGCCATATTCTATGGAGAAATCGGAAAATGACAGGGTACTGATAGAAGAATTATTCAAGAAAGGAATACCAGTTAAATATATCAAATAAACGAATAGGAGATCAAGGTTTTAGACATACCGGAGAGCAGCCTCTCTAGCAGCATCACGAACCTCTGGCTTTTCAGTTCTTCTCTTCTGAATGACTTCAAGGGTTGCTCCAACAATTGACCTTGAATAAGGCTTCTTTGTGGCACGCCGCCTCTTCTTGACAGCCTCAGCATGAATATCCTAACATTAAAAAGTTGACATTCGCAATTAACTGGGAAATAAGAAGAGGAACCTCCATAACTAATCATTCTCAAAATCAGACTATGAGTAGTAGTGAGAGCTATATTAGTAAGTACAAAAAAATATTAAACTTTGAATTGACCTAGTGATTGTTCTTGAACCTGAGCATAATTGAATTCACTTAACTAAGAATAAATAATGTGCGCAAGGATTGTTATAAATTACACATTTTGAACATTTGGAAATACAGAAGTCATTTGGGCATGCGTCTATACAGTATATGCCTTTTTTCTTTCAAAAAAAAAAAGAAATGCAGAGGTCATTGGAAGCTCTACTAACAAAATACTAGTATCCATATGCATTACTCGAAAAATCATTTTGTGGACATTATTGACTACCAAGATAACCCAATATGCAGTGCAAGTAACAATACATAAAATCAGGGAAAATGACAGCCAATGATGGCAATCCCCACAATGACCAAAAAAAACAAAGATTGATGTAACCCATCACAAACGGCCAAAAAGAAGAAGGTCGTGCAACCCATGCTACCAACAAGCAAAAATGATGCTCCATGATCCGATTATAAAGCCACGGTAACCATTTCGGTATAGAAGTAGCTTGTCAATCCCATCAAATCAACAGTTTAAAAGTGTACAATCCAGTCAATAGCAGGCAGACAAATATGAAGTGATGTGAAGAAAAATAACTGTCTGATAAATGTTTGAAATAAAATTATGCGAAGAAACAGATGAGGTATATGTGCATTCACAAGAAGCATTAAACACTGTAAAATATATTACCTTCTTATGTTGCTTCCGGTACATGGCAGTCCATGTGAGCTTTGCAGGTCTAAGACGATTGTGGAAATACCGTTTGCATTTTGAATTCAAAAATAGAAACACCTATAAAAAAATCAGTGTGTCATGTTCTGAATATAAGAAGATAAATCAATTTAAAATAGATAAAGTAAAGAATATCATACCTGTGAGTCTGACCGAACAAATCTGATACCCTTTCCAGGGTATATCTTTGCACCGCTAAAACGGCAAAGCTCTGTTCTGAAAATCCACAAGGAGCCTTCATTAAGTACGTTATTGGGTGTGTTTATGGTATTTGGGCAGCAAAAAAAGGTTCATAAATATTTAAAGCAATTTCTATGTATAGAAATTTGCAAATAATTAACATTGAGCTGGGTGTTATAGACTTTAATATAAAATCATGGCAAGTCTGGACACTATGATAAGCATGATGCAAAACCATTTCAATAGTTCTGCCCAGTCAAGGTTCAGAAAGTCGGTATGCGGTATTCATTCGGTCAGGTGGTCTGAAGCGAGTAAGCAGGCAGGCGGAAGTATATGCGGAAGTATATGCGGACTATGCGGTTTCTATTATTTAAATTAAAAATAATTAACAATATAACAATAAATTCAAATACTAGATAATTTATATTTAAAATAAATAAAATGTAAGTATTTTAATGTGAAGATTTTCAACCCAAGGTCGAAAGCATTTCCAAAGTTGTCTATTTTGATTTAAAAGTGGATCATAAGATTCATAACAAAATATCCATGAATGACAGCTCAAAAAAGGTTCATAACAGCTCAAAAGAGGTTCATAGTTCATACAAAAATAATCAAACTCCTAATCTAAATCGTAAAAAACAACAGGAAGAATTTCATCATCGCTGTCAGTGTCTAAATCCGTGATAAAATTTTCTTCCTCCGCCACGCTCGATAATGCATCCATGTTCCTTTGGCTCCTTCTATACTGCACCAATTCATCTGCTCCACTTGCCTCGGCCACCAAGCCCCAAGTTAGTCCTGAGCCTTGGAACACCTTTTCTTCACCTTCCTCTGGTCTGATCCACTCGTCCACATGTGCCCTATCCTTGGAAATAAATGGGTCTCTTCCTGGTTGCGATTGTCGCTCTTTCAGCTTTGAGTTGAATTTCACAAAAACCAAGACCTTCAATCTCTTGGTTTCAAGTTTATTCCTCTTTTTAGTGTGGATCTGCAACGAAAATATTTACTCAAAATGTCAGTCATTCAATTTTGGTCTAATCAATAATCATAAATCACAAATGTGGGTGTACCGCTGCGAAAGAGCTCTAATTCCTCTCACATCCAGAAGAAGAGGATGTTAGCTTTAATATCTTCAACGCCATTGCATTCATGTATGGTGTCTTACCACCATATAACGACCACCAATTAGCTACAAGAAAACTTAGGAAGTCAACTTCTTAGTCCTTACATTCTTAAAATGTGTATATAATGTAACTACCTGGATCGAACGCATCCTCGACGGATCTTTGCTTGATTGCTAATGGTTTTCCGAATGGACCATCTCCATTTTTATACAGAACCATTTCTTTTGTTGTGATGACATCTTGAACATCCAAATCAAGGTAAAATATCTCCAAGCAGTACAAAAAACCATTTATGACAAAGCTATCTTCTGAGATGGCTTTATCATCCCTGTAAAAATAATAGGGGTTGAGATAGTAAGCTGCAAGGTGAAGAGAACTATCTAATCTCCCTTTTGACTTGGAATCAATGGCATCCATGTAGGGCTTATATGAATGCTCATTGTCTTTAAAAAAGACTCTTTATCTCCTTCTTCGCATCATCAAGCTCTCCATAAACGAAGCTCAATGATGGTCTCCGATCCCCATCAACAATACGCAAGAGACGGACGAGTGGGGAAAAGACCTTCAAGGTCAAGGAAACTTGGCTCCAAAAAGATGTACTAAGAACAATTGGTCCAACCATTTCACCTTTCCTTGTCTTGGACCACTTTCATTGTCTCCATTAATCCGAAGAAAACATCAATCTCAGCTTTTCTTTATTTTCGAAGACACTTTGTAGCGTGAGAAAACACGTGGCAAATCTTGTTTGCCCTGGTCTGACTATCTCTCCCTTTTGGGTAAAATGCCGCATCAAGCTGAGTGTCATTGCATGGCTATAGATGAAAATAGTGAGTGTTCTGGCCTTTGCTATGCAATTTTTAACCTTCGGCTCTTTGCCAAATTCTTCAAGTATGAGATCTATGCAGTGAGCAGCGCAAGATGACCAAAATATCTTTGGATATTCGGTCTTGAGGAGCCTCCCAGCTGCCATGTTAGCAGATGCATTATCAGCCACGACTTGCAAAACATTATCTACTCCAACTTCCTTGATGCAATCCTCCACCAAAGAAGATATATATTCAGCGATATGTGCATCAGCTGATGCGTCCACGGACTTCAGAAAACATGTGCCCAAGCTACTGTTAATGCACAAATTCATGATGCAATTTCATAATAAGATGGAGACTTGTACCCACTTCCGTATTGGCCAATTGCTTCACACATGCGTATGAAGGAGCTCTTTGTCGCCACGTTGAAAGGAATATCACAACCATAGAAGAATTTGGCCACATATTTGTTGACACGTGCGCGTTCTTCCTTTGCTAGTGTTTCCTCTATAATAGTTTGGCGCATTGGTATTGCACCCAATGACGTAATATCATCATCAGATGATCGTGGTCTTTTTCCAAGACATGTTCCGTCACAACGTGTTGTGGAAGAGCATGTAGCTCTAATCGCCACCTCCTCTCTCATTTCTTTCAAACTGACAGCTTTCTCATTTTTCTTCTTCATGATTCCCTCAATGTAATCATGTATCTCCTTCTTCACTTCATTGTTAACCTTTGGACATGCTTTGCAATTCCCTTTGATGTGTCCAAGGTGTTGTTTCATTCGATTAATCCCTCCTTTCAGGACCTTGCCACACAAGCGACATGTCACAGAATTCGGATCGGTCTCCTCCATGAGATAAGCATATTTCCATCCCGGATCAGTAGACCCAGGTGGAGTAAAAAGCACATGTTCCTCAGCATGTGTTGGTTCCGAATCCATGATAACCTAAACACATGAAAAAATATTAAAAAACCTATACAAAATAATAGAGACTCATTATTCGTGAAATAAACTGTAGTCAATAACAATATCCAAAAATACTATCAAATTATTATAACAATAGTACTAATAGTAAAATATGTACTAATGCAAAATTGGTAATGACCTCATAAATATCTGAATTAACTTAAATATCCAAAAATATCTGAATTAACTTAAAACATCCATTATGGTCGAAAGCCACATGACCTCATAAATACCCCCTCTGGCAAAGAACAAAGTATCATCAACTAATGCAAAACTGGTAATGAGAGCTCATGAACCATGCACCTTAATGTGGCAAAGGAAATTTCTCCAGACACATGGAGATTTGCTAAGGAGGATGAATCCAAGGTCAAAAATATACAAGCAACACATAATCAATGCAATGACAGTTAACAATGTTGAAGACAGTGGGTAACATTCTGCATTTCCATAATAAAAAAAAGCATTTCCATAATAAAAATGAATAAATCATATGATAAGAGAAAGCATTTCGGAGGAGAACCTGTTGCTGCACACCCAAGGCCAGAGGCGGAGGAGCACGCACGAGGTGGAGAAAATCGAAGGCGGAGGAGCACGCACGAGGCGGAACATGCTGCTATTGGAGAACACCGGAGGTGAAAGCGGAGGCGGAGGAGAAGCTACTGTGCAGTTGGAGAACACTGGAGACGAAGGCGGAGGGGCGCAGCCATGCAGCACGCCAGAGGCGGAGAGGCGAGGGTTTAGGGATGCTTCGAGGTTGACAAGGGTTTCTGGGAGGAAAGGAGGAGTCGGATGCGAAAAGATCGAAGAGGGATATAGACCGTATCGGGTTCTTGTCGGGTCAATCGGGTGGAAAATTTCCATCACATATGCGGAAGCATATGCGTCTGCATATGCGGATTAAGCGGACTGAAAACAAGCGCACAGAGCATATGCGATGCGCTATATGGTCCGCCTGCGCATATGTGGCCGCATATGCGACCGCCTAGGCCGAATTTCTGAACGCTGCTCCCAGTAGCTTATTATCAATGTCTTTACTTCAATCTTTTTCACCAGGTCATGTACCGTTGGCTAATGATATTAGTTATTGAGTTATCTTAAAGGTTTAAGAGCAATTTATAATCAATGTATTTATTCAATCTTTCTCTATGGGTCATATATCTTTGACCAATAATATTCGTTATTAAGTTATCTCAAAGGTCTCTGAAACAAGCTGATGTCTCCTAATCTGAACTTCACCAAGCTATCATGATGTCTTTCTAATCCCCCGGGCATTCTCGTTAGTTCCTTTTTACCGCCTCGTACAAGGGGTTTAGTTAAGATTTTGTAATCATCCCTCTTCTCTACCTTTCCTTCTTTATATTTTTATGCTTTGGATGCAGGCTACAAAAAGGTTGTTTTGTGTTCCCATTGAACATAAAACCCCACCCTCCTCCATCTCTTCCCTTCACCATTCTCTGAGGGTCCGTTTGGTTCATGGGTTAACGAGGAGAGGATAACCTTTTTTTGTGTTTTGGTGTTTGGTTGGGAGAGATTTCCCATGGTAGTGACGCCTCCCAAACTATTTCCTGCAATGGACACGAAGCAAAAGAATTGCCAAGAATAGGCATGAATCGGCGAATGGTTCGCCGTTCATTGACGTGGCTTGTCTGCGGCAAACCATTTGCCGTAGAACGGCAAACCATTTGTCGTCCAATCTCCATGCCTCTACGTCGTCGTTTCTCCTGCTGCTCAGGCCGAGTTTGAGATCGACGACGACTGTGGGGGTGAAGGTGATTACAAAGGACCAGTGGTCGAGGAAGTGGAAGAGGTCCGTGGGTGCAGGAAACGGAGGCCAAGGCAGGGGCTGAGGCGTGCTTGAACGACTGATGAAAGAGAATGAAGAGGTTGCCCACCAGAGGAAGGGGATGAAGAGGTCCCGATGAGGTTGGGCGTGGAGAATAGATCGGACGGTGAATGATTCGTTGTTCCACATCAGCAAACGGCGAACCATTTGCCGATTCATGCCTATTCACGACATATTTTTAGCCTCATGCCGATTCCAGGAAATAATATTGTGGTCGTCATCACTTTGGGAAATCTCTCTTTGGTTGGTGGGTTTGGAGTTGAGAGGATCTGTGTAATGTGATTGTATTGAAATCAAAAAAGTGAGCAGTTATTGTGATGTGATTGTATTGAAATTTGAAAAAGTGAGCAGTTGTTGTGATGTGATTGTATTAAAGTTCATAATAGTGATTTGAAGTATTTTATAGTTTTTAGATGATATGATGGTATAATTTATATATATATATATATATATATATTTGATGGAGAGATTGTGAGCCCCATAAAAGGGGTAGGGGAATGGGTTTTGGGGGGGTAACCCCCTCACCTCCGATAGGTCATGGATGATTAATATAAATATCAACGCTCTATTTTGGCTTGCTCAAAAATGGAGCCAACTTGTAGTCTATCTAAAGGCAAGGAAAACAAATTCTGGTCTAGCGAATTCTGACTTATAATTATGCCATGGTCGAGCAACAATCCAATGTTTAAATTGATATAAATAAAAAATTAATGAAGCCCCGCCAAAATTTACTGAAATTCAAAGGGACCGAGTAATCCGACGAGGATCACATCAATAAGAACATTAGTGATGACTAACGATCTAGCTTTGCACTATTATAACAGAAGCAAACAATTAGCCGAAGTGGTATGATTCATTTCAACGACACTCTCACGGTCAGCTTGAATGACCTGTTCAGCTCAGTGTGTTAATACCATGCCACAGAAATTTCAGTGACTAGCAATACTAAAGTGGGATACTCTCTTGCAGAAAAAAATATAAAGATCGCATTAGATTTATCACTAATAGCCTCTTAACATGTGTTCAAAAACCTAAACGCTACCTTGCATCCCCATTTCTAGCTCGAGAGGTGCAAATATAAATCCCCGCGGTAACCCTGATCAATATATGTAAATAGTGGCATTTGCTCATTCATTGTTACTGAAGACTTAAGCGGCAGTAAGATCGTAATTTTTTTGTGTGGAATTTCAGACGCATTCATGCAGAAATACAGCTTAAAAAGAGCGACAAAAGAAAGATATGAAAAAATACGTACTTGAGAACCATCGCTGATCAGCTTCGGGATCCCAGGAACACACCACACCTCGACTCCTTACCTGATTAAACATGAAAGAAAGTTGGATCTTTACGACGTCCATAGAACAGGAAGAGAATCATAGTAACAACGCGAGAGATTCGAGAAAGAAATGACGGGATCAATGGAGTCGACAAGATTATGGTGCACCTTAGGACGATCCTCTGGCGGCCGCAAAGGGGAGAAGGTTTTGGTTCGTCTGTTCCTTTAAATGGGACCTCCGCAAGAACTAGGGTTTCCGCTGCTGCCGTGTAAACGGATCGGCTTTGGCGGGTCGTGTGACCTGGCCAACGGGGCCCGCCCGCCCACAGGTCCAGCCCGCTTATAGGTCGGGTTTAAGATAGGAGATTTGACTCGGTCTCCAATATATATATATATATATATATATATAGGGAAAACTTGAATTGAGGTGGCACCTTTCTACAAAGATGGTGCGACACCTCTGTTTAGCCGTCCGATAATGATCAACGTCTCTCATCAAAACCACTAATTCTCTCCCAAAACCACTTATCTAATCGGAGTCTATATGCTAAATTTAGTAACATGTCTCTCTCTTTCAATTTGAATCCCGGATTTCATGCTATATAATAGCGTATTCAATTAATTACTAAAACGACCATACTAAAAATAGTGGCGCTCACGATCGAGAGCCCCACGCGCAGGCTATGGTGCAGCCGAAGGAGACGAGGTGGAGGTCGGTGCGGCCAAGCTGCTGGTGGCTGCGACTTGGTGGTGCGCGACTGAAGGCAAGGAGGTGGCGTGGCGACGGCGAGAGGTAGGCCGACACACGACCAAGTCGTCGAGGCAGAGGAGGCGGCGCGGCTACGGCGAGAGGTGGTCGGGTGCTAAGGTGGAGAAAGAAGAAGAGAGAGGGAGAGAGAGACGTGGGGGAGGGCAGAACAGGGGATTTCACAAAATCCCCTGTTTTGCATGCATTTGTTTAGGGTGCGCGAATAAGTGATTAATCGGTTGATGAAAGTTCGCCAAAAAATTCAAGAAAAATCACCGTTGCGTTCGCAACGTGTGATTTATCCGTGAAAGTGTGATTTGTTTGGTGATTCTGTGATCGGAAGAAGATGAATCGAGGAGAGAGAGAGAGTGGGTGTAGAAGAGGAAAAAGAAGAGAGGAAGAATCGTCTCGCTACTGGAAATCTTTATTTTTTCCATTACAATCTTTATATATTTTGATACTTTTTAATGTCAAGTTTTAAATGATAAGGTCGGTGCGGCCAAGCTGCTGGTGGCTGCGACTTGGTGGTGCGCGACTGAAGGCAAGGAGGTGGCGTGGCGACGGCGAGAGGTAGGTCGACACACGACCAAGTCGTCGAGGCAGAGGAGGCGGCGCGGCTACGACGAGAGGTGGTCGGGTGCTAAGGTGGAGAAAGAAGAAGAGAGAGGGAGAGAGAGATGTGGGGGAGGGCAGAACAGGGGATTTCACAAAATCCCCTGTTTTGCATGCATTTGTTTAGGGTGCGCGAATAAGTGATTAATCGGTTGATGAAAGTTCGCCAAAAAATTCAAGAAAAATCACCGTTGCGTTCGCAACGTGTGATTTATCCGTGAAAGTGTGATTTGTTTGGTGATTCTGTGATCGGAAGAAGATGAATCGAGGAGAGAGAGAGTGGGTGTAGAAGAGGAAAAAGAAGAGAGGAAGAATCGTCTCGCTACTGGAAATCTTTATTTTTTCCATTACAATCTTTATATATTTTGCAGATCAACATAAAAATTTTACAATGTGAGTGTGGATTTTACAAAATATGCACAAAGTTTACAATGGCTGACGAATTTTGATGGACCCACGACGTTGGGAAATATATTGGATGGACATATAAAATAATTTATACATTAATAATAAGCAATCTATTTTACGAACATCACATGAATTTTACAAAACAGAAACAGATTTTACAAAAAAGTATCACAGTTTACAAACATTGCTCTAACAGAATGTTCTCAAATAAGACTACAAAAAGTTTCAAAATAAATAATGCGGTTTAGAAAAAAGATTACGAAATTTAAAAAAAATATAATTACAAAAACACATAATAAAAGCACCTTATATTTTAGGAAAGACATCTACACAAAAAATACAAATCTTCGTCAGATTTGGACATTTTTGCGAATATTAGTGGTTACGCGTTTGTAATTTATAACACAGAATTGTAAAATATCTTAAGCATTTGTAAATTGTTAACGGTTATTTCAAAATATGAACATTTATTTCATCCGATATTTCTGGAAAATTCTGTACGTCACTCGATATATACTTAAATATAGAATGATCAATGACGTGTAATTTACCAAATTAGCAATAATATAATCCAGCACCATAATAGGAATGTTAGTTGGCACGAAAACCACCTAGTGGTTTCAATCTCATTCGCACACGCATCATCCGACGGCTTAAGATGGCACCTTTCCATAGTCAAGGAAAGGTGCCACCTCAATTCAAGTGCACTATATATATATATATAGGAAATATTTCCAATGAGGTGCACCTTTCCTGGATGCATGGAAAGCTACATCAATTTAAGCATTTATTCTATTTATTTTACACATTCTAACTCCATAAATTTAATACTAAATATTAACATAATATGTATATCATGAAAGGTTTATGAAAATATTAATAATGTTTGACATTAAATGTTTGTTACAATATGGATGATATATTTTACATAACTGTATTATCATCATTATTTTACAATATATAGTTCAATTTACAATATTGTTACGTAATTTACAAATTTGGTAATGGCTTTCTGAATTTCAGGAAAGACACACCTCATTGGAAGGGCTCCCTATATATATATATATAGGAAAAAATGGGGCTGCCCCCAACATGGCTGCCCCCGCCCCATTTTTCGGCGTTTTTTTTTATTTTTTTTGAAAAATAAAACCATGTATATTCATCCATATATCCCTCCTACATGCCATTCGAATTTCGTTAGAAATAGAGACTCCTACGGCCTCCATCTCGATGGTATCGATTTAAAAAAATCATGTTACCGTTAAAAAAATTACTGTCCGGATGGAGGCCGTAGGAGTCTCTGTTTCTGACGAAATTCGAATGGTATATAGGAGGGATATAGGGATGAATGTACATAGTGTTATTTTTCAAAAAAAAATAAAAAAATTTGCCCAAATAAGGCGGGGGCAGCCACATATGACCCATATATATATATATGTATGTATGTATATATATATATATATGGGAAAAGGGAGTATGCTCCCTAGTTGTAGCCAACTTAGCTACTCTCACCCCTATTTTTCCCTCATTTTTTTATTTCTTTGGAAAATAAAAATTTGTAAATTCATCATTATATCCCTCTCGCATTCTATTAAAATTTCATCAGAAACAAAGACTCCTACGGCCTCCATCCAAACATGGTCGATTTAAAAAATCCTGCGACCGTTAAAAAAATGACATTTTGATGGAGGGCTTAGGAGTCTCTGTTTCTGACGAAATTTTAACAGAATGTTAGAGGGATATAGTGATGAATATACAAATTTTTATTTTCCGAAGAAATAAAAAAATGAGGGAAAAATATGGGTGGGAGTAGCCAATTGACTACAACCTAGGTGTAGCCTCATTTAACCCTATATATATATATATAGAGAGAGAGAGAGAGAGAGAAGAGAGGTAAATGGAGCTGCCCCCAGGGAGTAGCCAACTTGACTACTCCCACCCCTATTTTTCCCTCATTTTTTTATTTTTTGGAAAATAAAAACTTGTATATTCATCATTATATCACTCTCACATTCTATTAAAATTTCGTCAGAAACAAAGACTCCTACGGCCTCCATCCAAACATGGTCGATTTAAAAAATCCTGCGACTGTTAAAAAATAACGTCTGGATGGAGGGCTTAGGAGTCTCTGTTTCTGACGAAATTTTAATAGAATGTGAGAGGGATATAATGATGAATATACAAATTTTTATTTTCCAAAGAAATAAAAAAATGAGGGAAAAATAAGGGTGGGAGTAGCCAAGTTGGCTACTCCCTGGGGGCAGCCCCATTTTACCCATATATATATATATAGGAGAAACTTCAAATGAAGTGGGTTTTCACCACTTTTTGTGGTGAGCTCTCCATCTCATCCATTTAATTCAAATCACGTGGTTGAGATAAATTGCATATTGATTGCATCATTTTAATGGTAGAAAATTTATTTTCGTCATTTGTCACATTCTAAAAATGGTATGTGACAACCCACAAATTAATAACCCCTAAAATAGGATTCTCTGTTGAAATCAAAAGGGGGGCGCCGCTCCTTTCTTCTCCGCGGTGGACGTCGCTGGAGCGGTGCGAAGGACGACAACGACGATGTGGAGGGCTCGACACGGAAGTCGGCGAGCGGATGGTCGCCCGCGGTGGAGCATCGTAGATGATGGGGATCTGGCGGATGCTGGGCGTCGGAGGTGAAGACACTGCTCAAGCGGCAGGCCGGAGGTTATGGGTCGCACGCTCGCGAGGCAGAGATGAGCGTCGCCTGGAAGACTGGGCGTCGGAGGTGGCACGCGCGACACCGCGCATGGACGACGGTCTGATCTGGAGGCGAATGAGGGCCACGGCGATCGGGACGCGTGGAAGGTCGTGGCGGACCGCGCTGAAGAGGCGGAATCGAAGGTTCGTAGATTTACATTATGGTATAATAATTTTACTTAACTGACATTCAGATTTACATATTTATTTACTTTTTTTACAAATCTCATTATTGTTTCTCTATTTTG
The DNA here is from genome assembly GCA_037367405.1 of Ottelia alismoides. Classification (NCBI taxonomy): domain Eukaryota; kingdom Viridiplantae; phylum Streptophyta; class Magnoliopsida; order Alismatales; family Hydrocharitaceae; genus Ottelia; species Ottelia alismoides. The sequence goes on along the minus strand of JAZKJV010010188.1, from coordinate 122,785 downwards.
CAGAACTCGAAAACATGAATTTTAAGGCAATGGAAAACATGCGTGAGTTTTACAAAGGAGGGAGATTCAGTTACAAAGATTCACGGATTTTTTTTACAAAACAGACATACACAATTACAAAAAAATTGAAGTTTACAAAGAGTAAAAATACTCTTACAAAAAACTTGCTGGATTTACAAAATGAATGTACCCATTTACAAAACGGATACAACCATTTACAAAATGAAAATACAGTAATAAAATGAAATCATTAATGAAATTACAAAGAGTAAAATATATTTTACAAAAACTCGTTGTACTTTACAAAGCTATGGTTGAGTTCATAACGTTTGGAACAAAATCAAAAATTAATCAATAAACACATTTGTGAAAATACCAAATCAAGAAAAGCTTAGAATGGCAATTTGAAACCAATAATGAAACTCGAAATTAATAAAATCTGTATGACGAAAATGCCCTTTTGGATTAGCTTTTTTATACAACTGTCAGATTTAGATCTCACGAATCTACTCGATGGCTCACAACAATATTGGTGAGACCCCACCTCATTTGAAAGGGTCCCTATATGTATGTATGTATGTATGTATGTATAAATTAAATAATACATGTAATAGTACGATATATTTCAAATTTTTCATAGGTGACACTAGTTTTAAGTAAAAATTAATACTTTATAGGGATAATTACACCCATAACCCTGAGTAATTCCTCAATCTCAATCATAACCCTGCATAATCGTGAATTACGTGTGAAACTCTGAGTAATGCTTAACCCTTACATGACATAACCCTGTGTCATGTTCCGTTTGAGATGGGCGTTATGTTTGACGGTTTCCGTTAAAAAAAGACAAAAATATCCCTGATGTTCATTCTTATCTGCAAACACATGTCATCAACAGTTGCCCCCCTCTCCCACTGGAAACCCCACCTCCTCCCTCGTTGGGCCGACCACGTCTGCACCCACCCTCCTCGACGATCGACCATGACCACCACTGCAAGCCTCCCCACCCCCCGCGGCCAACGACCACCTCTGCAAAGACCCCCCATCCACCCACGACCTGCCTGCCAGCACCCCCCACCCTCGTTGCCTCAATCCTGCAACCCGCCCTCTCCCGCGCGACCGAAGACCGACCTGCAGAGAACCCGCCTCCACCACCCAGACGAAGCTTCCCCTCCCTCGTCGCGCCTCCGCCCAGTGGAAGCTCCCCCCCCCCCCCCCCCCCGCCCAGACGAAGCCCTCCTTCCTGTCGCATCCCCGCGCAACGTGGAAGCTCGAAGCCCTTCCCCCTCGTCGCATCCCTGCCCAGTCGGGAAGATCGAACCAAAGACCACCTGCAGAGACCCCGCCTCCCCCTCCCAGACGAAGCTCCCCCTCCCTCATCGTGCCTCCGCCCAGCGGAAGCCCCCCCCAGACGAAGCCCTCCTTCCTGCCGCATCCCCGTGCAGTGTGGAAGCTCGAAGCCCTCCCCTCTCACCGCATCCCCGCCCAGTCTGAAAACTCGAAGCTCCCCCTCCCTCCAGCGCCCCCGAACAGATGAAGCGCCTCGACCCAGCTCGAAGCCCACCTTGCACCGCCCGTCGTTGTGCTGCCTCAGGAGAAATACATGGGATATTTTTTTATTTAGGCCAATTATAGCCGTTAGATCGTTGGTCTGTTAGATTAACTCAATATCTATCGTTGGTCTGTTAGATTAACTCAATATCTGGTTGAGTTAACAATGTAAAGTAACGGAAGGTTATAGGTGTAAGACGGCACACTTATTCAGGGTCTTGAGCGTAATTTGCGATTATGCAGGGTTATGATTGAGATTGAACAATTACTCAGGGTTATGGGTGTAATTATCCCTACTTTATATGTCAAGTAACATGTAAACTACTTATATTAGTTACATAAAGTATAAATGGTATTAATAAAATCATTTGTACATATTAAATATCATTAGAAAATACAATGGATAAAGAGCGAATGGGCTATGGGTCGACCCATGGGCGGGCTTTGGACATCGGTTTTTGAACCTCGACATGTTCGGCCCGACCCATGGTCGGCTCGGCCCACATTTTGGCCAAGTCTATGTGTGATCGATCTTGAATTGTAATGAGTACGATCAAGCCATCTCCATGGGACCATGAGATCTCTCCTTGGGAGGGTTAGGGTGTATCAATAGAATCCTATTGAGGGATAATGTTTTGTCAAACCAACCATTAATGGTGCTTTATTAGTCAAAGCTCAATTTCGAAAAATGTTCACTCTATCCCGTGAGCTTCCAATGTCAAATAATCTCCACTGCAACATGTTTGGTCACGAGGTATAAGCTTCCATGCCATGCTCCTTGATCATGACATATCAGAAAGGGAAAAACACAAAGATCGAGCATTTGAACTTATCAAGGCATAAACCAGTTCGGCAAAGTACACCCGTGCATGTAATTGTATTGCACGAGTGCAGAAAGGCTTGGACCGATGCAACAATAACCAAACTTATGTTCTACTTGAGTTACCATTTAAAAAATGATGTATACAGCTTATGTACCCTTACGGCAACAAAAAATGTGCGCGCTAATTTCGCTTTTGTCGCGGGCAATAGTATTGATAGCTATGATAGTGATCATAGAGACATTTGTCTTTCTTTTTTCGATTTAGTTCAAATTTATAATCCCTTGTAGCCTGCAACATGATTGTTAATAGCATGAAAGAAATATCTTGATCTTTTATATATCTTAATATTTAATAGCATTTTATTTACACTTTGTTCATTAATCAGTATATTTTAAGAGTGATTAAAAATTCTTCGAGGCAAATGCTTCAACAACTAACAACCATCAATTAATCAATGATTGATCAACACATCTATAAGGGTGACGACTCTAAATGTTGATAATCAATGGATGGCTTAATATACCGCAACCATGTTGACATAGCCACATTGAAAATAGAAAAAGACAAATTTCCGTGTAGAATTGCTTTTTTGAATAAGTATAGAATCGCATTTCTATATAGAATTTCTCTTTGACGGCTCTTCCATGATTGCATTGCATCCCTCACGAAGCTTTCAATGTTAAACTATGCCAACATTGCCTTTTTCCACTACCATCAAGACATGTATAAAGGGAGAATGTATCCTATGTAAGAAGGATTGTCCAATATCCACTTGTATAACTTATAAATCGTTGAATTCTCAACTCTTGAACAAGAGAGGATGTGAGAGGACTAAATGCGCTTCAAGAATATATGAAACTTGGAGATCTCTACATCCCACGGGAACATGTACCTATCAAGGCGGATTTATTTGAAAAATTCATCGTGTTAATGCTACATGTTCTTTTGCTCTCAGGGTCTCTCTACAATGACCATCATCAATTGATCCCTTTGTTGTAGATTGTCAACTCGTATCATTTGGCACAATCCATGGGAAGCTACAATACAAATTTCTCATTGCTAAATATACAAGTTGAAATATTTGCTTCCTTTGCCAAATCCTCGCTCCAACTTTAGATGAGCACATGGATCATGGGACAATAACACTGCCCGCTCTAAAGAACTCGGCTACCAAAGTGACTTGAGCAACTTAGTATAATGAGACAATATCCTCGACGGGTGCCTCCTCATGCAACTAAAATATATTAGCAAAAATATGAGATGAAAATTCTCCGAGGAGCACTATCATCACCTCGCCCAACGAAATATATGTTTGTCTCTTTTATTCTTTGACTTTTATCTAAAATCTTGTGCAAAACACGTGTAAACACTCATTTATTCTCATTTCTTACCAAAATCGTCACACAGATAAAAATGAATTATCAACATGTAAAATAAAATATTAAATAAATTAATAAAAAGAAAAGAAAGTTAAAAAGTTTATGAATATGTACAAACTGACTGCATGATCCTCGCCTACCAAGTCAACATTGGCTTGGTGGACAGTCTAACAAGTGGAGAGAGGCATGCCTCACAAAGAAAACAATAAAAAGATTTGATGTTGTACGAAGACACCATGACCATATTTATACATTATATAAAATTTCACACAAGTATTCTATCAAGAATACTTATGTAAGTACTTCTTAAAATTATTTCACCAATGCAATATAATAATTAGTATTAGACATAAAACATAGAAAAATAACTACTAATAAATGAGGGAAGAAAACGCGAACATAATTCTTATAATTGACAGATTCCTCTATTCATATTTATATATTGAATACCCCGACATGAACAAAGTCATCTTTAAACTTTAATACATGATTAATACAATTTATTACATGAATTATAAAAAAAATGTTGAAGTTAAAAGGTATGAGTTTTGGCTTATGGATCCAGTTGTTCAAATGTATTCTATATATTCAGAATTAAAAAAGTTGTAATGAAATTCATAACAACTCATTTGTGAATAAAATAAAAATTAAAATTAAAATACACTAAAAAACCTCAACAAATAAATACCTAAAAATAGCATTCATAATATACCTATACATACATTCTACTACATATATCTACATTAAAACTACAGAGTATAAATAAAATAAAAATAGGTTAATAAATTTAACTAATGTTTTAGATTGAGGAAATTAAAAATACTCAATTTAATAAAAAATAACAAATAAAAAAGATTTGTATGTATTGTACAAACTGGAAGTATTTGTAAACTAAGGTATTTAATTTTTATTCTTATTCAGATAGAGTTATTTATTCCAATCCCATGCATAAATAAAGGTATATTTAAAATACATCTTATTATTCTTTGTGATATGTTTTATTTTAACCTAATTTATCATGTAAGAATTATTTTAGAAAGGATTATTATCACTTGAATTTTATCACTTTGTCACATGATGTGCTATCAACACACACCCCTCCTCCCACACCTCCAATGTAGTCATTATTTGTTGTTGAAGTTGGTCAGTGCACCGCTTTCTTAGATGAACTCCAATGAATCGTGCCTATCTCTCGAGTCTTAACATCTTCTCCATATGATTCAAAAACCCCATTACCCTTGCCAACCTTTTGTAAATCATATGCCTTCTCCTAACTCTTCATGTATAAGGTCAAAGTCTCAACCCCTATCATCTAATCACCATACGTAACATCACAAGTTCAGTTCCTCCGAGCCCCCAAAAACAATTTCCGATCGAGACTCGAGAACTTCGAGCAAGAGAGAGAGGGTATGAGTTGCGATCTGAAGCATTTGTTTTATCCCGAGTTCTTCCTGCGAGGCACCAAGTCACCTACAACATTGTGTAATAGAAGCGAAGATCTAAGTCTGCACACCTCGCCCAAGTGATTGGACAATTTTACTACTAGCTTTCAGGTTATGTTCTTACTACTCATTTCTTTCTTTCTTGTTTTTTGCACATAGCTTAGTTTGCTTATAAAATCTCCTCTCTTCTCGTAGTTATTGGTTCTTCTTGATTACCACCTTAGTATTTACTTGGATGAGGGGGAGCAGCAGGGGGTGGGGTGAGAGGGAGGAGCTCATGGCGGCCTCGGGAGAAGTTGGGGCAGAGGGGGAGGCACGAGGGCAGAGGGAGGGTGGAGAGGAAGGTGCGGGGTGGAGGGAACAACAAGGTCTGGGCATGAGGGGGAGGAGATGTGGTGGAGGGGTAGGCGCGAGGGTGGAGGGAGGGTGGAGGGGGAGGTGGGGGTAGAGGGAGGTGCAAGGGGTGAGGTGATGGGAAGGAGTTCAGGACAAGCTCGGGGAGGAGAATGGGCAAAGGAGGATACATGGGAGTGGAGGGGGAGGTGCAGGGGAAGGGGGAGGAGCTGGGGGTAGAGGGAGTAGCTAGGGATGATGGGAGGAGGCAGTGGAGGAGGAGGAACATGCTAGGGAGGAGGAGAAGGGGAGGAAGAAGATAAATGAGGAAGAGGATGTGATACCTTCCAGCTCTCTTTTTTTAAAACTAATTCTGACCATGTCCACAAAGTTAACGTCCATTAGCGTTAAGGATGGATGGTCACTAACTCGATGGGTATAAGTGATAAAACAACAAGAAGTTAGGGACACAACTAATATTTCCAAAAGAGAGGGACATAACTGAAATTACACTATCTCATAGGGGCACACCTGATTAAAAATTCTTTATTATAACATTATTTTTTGGAGTTGTATCAGTTGTTCCCCTAAGAGATTTTGCAATATCAATTATGCCCCTCCTTTTTTGGGAATATCAGATGTACCCCGACTTCTTGTTAATCTATCAATTGTGCCCTTTTTGTTACTTTGATCATCAATATGTTGAACTTAATCATTATTTAATCAAACTATGGTCCAGTTAAAAGGGACATATCTGAAAGAAAATCCCCCACCTCCTCCTCAGCTCCTTCGACCCCTCCGACCTCGACTTCTTCTATGTGTGGGACTCCGACGATGCTATAAAAAAGCTCATGTACTTGGTAGTGAGGGAGCACTGGGGGAAGGGGATCGCGATGGTGGTGGTGAGGAAGGCGATGCATACATCGATGTAGGAGTGGTTCTTCTACTACCTGAGGGAGTGGATTATAGAAGAGCGAGGAGGAGGTCAGTTTGGGGAGGTTAGGGACAGAGGAGCGAATGGTGGGGCATAGGAGGGGGGGCTGGGGGAGGAGGTGAGAACATGGCAGAGGAGGGGGGCTGGGGTAGGAGGTGAGGACATGGTAGAGGAGGGGGCTGGGGGCGGAGGAGAGGGGGAGGTGGAGGGAGGATGGGCCGGAGGAGGGGGAGGATGGGGGCAGAGGAGATTGGGATAGGGGGAGGAGAGTGGGATGCTAGGGGTCGAGGAGAGGAGGGGGAGGAGGAGGTTGGGGGTAGAGCAGAGGAGGGGAGGAGGTCAGTACGGGGAGGAGGAGGAGGAGGTCAACTTGGGGAAGAGGGGAGGGAGGGAGGAGGAGGAGGGGAATGAGGAGGGTGAGGGTAGAAGGATCAAGAAAGACCTCTTAACCCCTTTTGCTATTGTATTTTTGCTTGTGTCCTCAAAGTTAACATCTGTTTGCGTTGGGGATGAACAACAACTAACCCGAGGGGCACAAGTGATAGAACGATAAGAAGTCAAGGGCACAACTGATATTCCTAAAAAAAGAGAGGCATAATTGATATTGCAATATCTCAGAGGGGTGCACCCGATAAAACCCATTTTTTTCATCCAACTTTCATAATGTATTTTGAGCCCCGAAATCAATTTGCAAAAATACCCTTATACACATGCTCGGTTTCAAAATACACAATGTGCATATTCAATTTAATATGCATATCACAAGTGTATTTCATCATTGCATCTCATATTAAAAACGTAAAGGAAATCATATCAGCAAACCTAATTGCATGGTTATCTGTATTGAGATCGAGTCCATATTTTGATTTTTTGTGTCCGACCTTGAGCTTACCCAAGTAAAACAAAAATTAACCACACATTTAAATTAACATTGGCTTGTGATTCTTGAATTGTACACGAAATACGGACTGCAACAACATACATAACTAAAGCATGATATTAAGGCACTTTTCAAGTAACATTGACGGGTTTTATTCGGATGCATGTTGAAACACCCAGGTGACATAGTCCCCCGTCTCATGCTTACAAAGTGTCAGAGAGAGGTATAAAAAAGGGGGATTGTTGCTTAACCAGTTGGACTAAATATTTTGGAGGTGGTCAAGCATCGTGTCCAACAAGTTATCAGGGATAATTATCCTCAATAACATATTGGATTTAAGCTCGAAATATTGTATATGGTATCAATGTTGATTATCTTTAATAGTGGAAAAAGTCCATCTAATAGGTGGATGCATTTCTACTAAAGAGATAGATGGAAACAACTACCTAGAATGTGAATCCACTATTATTATTGGGAATAAGTAACACGTCAAATTGCAATGAGCAAGTTGCATAAATAACTGAAGATGTTGAAACAACTCCAACATAGTCACACATCTAGTACTCACGAAGTGTAAGAGTGAGTTATAAAAGAGGAGAATTGCTACTTTATAACTTGAGCTTGAACATTTTGAGATATGATTAAAGGACATGATTGAGCCCGAGCCCAAAAAGTTGCCATGGACAATTGTCCTTGATACAATTCTAGTCTATGCCTTAGATATTACACATGTTAGCCGTGCCATATAAGCACACAGAGCTTCTAAACTTATTTAGTGTAAAGCATTAACTATTCCGTTGGACAGAGTCCAAGCGTGATAACTTTCAATATTTGATTCATGCTTCCATGACTATGAAAGAGTATCAACTGAGGTTCATCGACTTGGTACAAAAAACAAGAGTTGAACCAATTACATGACTTCGAAAAGGTCTAAGAAGCAAGCTTAATGTAAAAGCCTCGTCCCGTTCCGATCCTGATCTTGTTCGAATGCTCTTGTGCGAAGAGTAGATTACATCAATTAACCCAAAATCAAGTTATCTAAAATCAAATACGAAATATCCACACGACCAATCACAAGTCGTTTCTTTATGATAGAAATATGTTCATATATTTGCCATGAAACAAGATAACACGAGATATCACATCCTAAAGGAGTTTGGGTACTAAGAATACTTTTATACATGGTGTTACACATATGTGCTAAATATAATAATAGAAAATTATGCTGGGAAAGTAAAAGCATCAGGCTAAATCTTTATCAGAATCAACTAATCCTCAAATAGTCACCAAGTGTCTCCTCTTCAACAATCCACTTACCTGAGTCAGCAACTTGAAAGGTGAGCTAAATAGCCCAGTCTAGACAAAGAACATCATCAATGCGCATATTTTCACAAACAGTTACCAAAAGTTATATCATAGTTGTAACAAAAGGTTGACATACATTTAATCCAATAAAATTTGCAAATAAAAAGATGTAATGAATAATATATAAACATGTAGCTAACAAGGTTTATGATATTTAATTCACATCAAAAATATTACTTGCATTGTATCACTAAGCATAACATATCAAAGTATGACACTAGAAAAAGCCACTTCAGTTTTATTTTGGTTTCTTCAATCACACAACTATTAATCTTATTAATCACATGCACACGCACGCACAACACACACACAGAGAGAGGATGATCTTGTGAGAGCCAAAACCTGTGACTCTGTGAGAGCACGAGTGCAGTGATTCTTGACCATTAGATTCAACCAGGAAAGAGAAGATACAATCTTGTGGTCCGGAATTACTACTCTCATGTTCTCAGTTTTTTGCTTTCGCAAGATCACTCATATATATATATATATATATATATATATATATATGAGTGATCCTATGAGATGAGATTTTGTGAGATGGTGAAATGAGAGATTCTGGACCACTAGTTTCTATCTTCTCTCTCCTGACTGTGTCTCTCCTGGTTGAAGCTAGTGGTTCAGAATCTCCCATCTCACCATCTCACCAAAATCCCATCTCATAGGATTGCCCCCCTCTCTCTCTCTCTCTCTCTCTCTCTCTCTCTATATATATATATATATATATATATATGAGTGATCCTATGAGAGCAAAAAAATGTGAGAGCATGAGAGCATGCACTCTGGACCATATGATCATGTTTTCTCTCTCCTGCTCTTCTCTCTCATGATTGGATCATGTGGTCCAGAATGCATGCTCTCATGCTCTCACAGGTTTTGGCTCTCATAGGATCTCTCCTATATACATATATAGGGATGATCCTATGAGATGAGATTTGGTGAGATGGGAGATTCTAGACCACTAATTTCAACCTTCTCTCTCTTGGTTTCTCTCTCCTGGTTGAAACTAGTGGCCCAGAATCTCCCATCTCACTATCTCACAAAAATCTCATCTCATAGGATCGGCCCTATGTATATGGGTTTGATGGGGGGGGGATGTCCCTTGCGGGCAGCTAACATGGTTGCCCCGCCCAATTTTTCTGCATTTTTTTTGAAAAATTTCACCATGTACATTGATGAAGCCACATTTCATCATCTTTATTCTATCATTTTGACATCAAAAACCCTAACAAATGCGTGTAAATACCCTTAATTAGAGCATCTTAGCATTCATACATGTGCATGTAAATAGTGTATAAAATACTGTAATTAAAGTCAAAATTATAGAATAAATAAAAGAAAAGAAAAAGAATAAAATATTGTAAATATTTTATGACCCTAAATCCCGAGACCTAGGCATCTTGATGAATAGGTCAACAAGGAATAAAGTAGGGGAGATAAGGGTCAAAATACAGTAGAAACACCTTGTTTTTCATTCATTCTTTATTCATTTTGGGACCTATTTTTGGTTTCACTTTTTATGCCTCAAATAAAGAAACTTTGTACATGAAAGTTGTAGATAATTAAATAAAGAAAAATACAAAATTGATTTCACTCAAAAATAATGTACAGATAAAAAGTTATGGTCTGAATAAGATTCCATAACTCTAACTTCCCAGACCTGTATCTTGCAATAAAAACTCGAAATGTACCAAACTCACCTTTAATTGTATATAGCTTAAAATAGTCTATTTAATGGAGGTGGTTTCGTATTTTTCGGAGTTACGATTTGAAAGTTGAGTTTTGGACCCTACTTGTATCCTTGTACAGATTAAAATATTCAATTTATTATTTATTCATTATTTTTATAAATGTATAATTTTGTAAAAATTATTTATAATATATATGTACATTAAAATCAGAATAAAAATGCAAAAGAAATTCAAATAAAAATACTTGTATATTTATCATACATAAGTATAAAACCTATATACATACTTATATTAATACTACTTTTATTTTATTAAGTGTATAAAATACTTCAGAAAAATACAATAAAAATATATTTATGTGTATAAAAGTATTTTATAATTTTATAAAATAATAAACAAAAAATAAAGAGATTAAAATCACAAAATAAAAATAAATTAATAAAACATATAGGTAATATACCAATAAAGGGTATAATAGGTAACTTGTAAAAATATACCTCATAAAAATAATTAAAAATTACCATAAAATAATTTATAAAATAATAAACAGTTTTTATTTAATAACCTAAAAATAATAAAATCATTTTCGATTTTTAAATGAATTTTTAAATCATTTTTCCAGGGTTTTTCCTGGTTGGTCCACGTGGACCAACCAGGGGGTCTGGAGAGTTGACCTCGGGTCAACTCTCTGACCCGCCCCTGTAGCTTCTATCAGACTACGTTTTGAACCTTTTTCAACCATTTATCGAGGTCGAATCTTCCACTCTTTCGCATCGACTTTTTCTGCATTTTTGCTCCTTGATTACCAGCGATTCACGCCCAAGGGAAACCTTGGGCTTTGGATCGCTGTGCGAGGTGTTGCTCCTCGATCTTGTAGCCCAGTCGTCAACCCATTTTGGACCTATCCTCTCCACCCTTATGCGTTCTTGGTCGGCTGGTGGTGACAGCACTCAGCCCCAGTCATCCAGGGAGGAGTTCGGGCAAGGATCAGGGCGAGTTCCGCACCTCCGGCCATGTTGCTGTTGAGGTATCTTCTACCTCAGGATCTGAAGAGCCTTAAATCATCCTTTCTGAAAACGAGACATAATAAAGCACTACGTACGCGAGAGAGAGCTCGATTAGGTAATGAAATCCTTCCTTTTGCTGTTGGATTTTTATATGAGATCGTTGAAATATCTGATTTTATGTTCTTTGCTATGAAGAACACTAATTTTTGGCTATTTTTGATAAAAATGAAAAATTACTTTGTGATTTCAACTAAAATGAGGTATAAGCATCGAATTGATGTAGTGGCTTGGAAAGTTAGGGTTTGGGAGTTAAAATAAGAATAAATATGAGTATATATGCATATGAATAATATATATGTGAGTCTATACTAAGTGTTGATGATTATACAAATCGAAGACTTAATGAAAGAATTACATCATGGGAATTGATGTGTTTTGAGTTCTATCCTGATAAGGATCGTATCTCACATTAAGGATGACTAGGAGTAGAACTACAGGTCGACCATGCAACTTGTAGGTTTGTCAGAAGGAACCGTATTGGTATTTCCCTACCTAGGTGGTACACGGTTGCACTATTATGATAAGTACACACGAAATGAATGATTTGCAATGCACGGTATCGAGAGCCAATATCTTCGAGTTGAATGACGGAAGATGTGGTCGTGCCATGTGGAGGCACGGGTGGTTCAATAGCGGTTGGATCACGATAATATGTATTTAAAGCTGCTATATTATATGATTAAATGTTAGCCTGATGTTTAAACAATTGAGTCCTCGAGGATGGTGTGCTCTTTTGTTTGCTAGGTTGAGGGCTTGAGTCCTTGGATAATAAAAGATAACCTGTCAGGGTAGTATTGGAGGATTAGTTGAGGCGTCGTACAGATGCATAAGCTTACCAGATCAACGCAATCTCCAATCCTAAAGTGTCCACAACTTCGGAGTCCAAGAATGGTAGGGTTCCCCTGGACTAATCCTTGATGTGAAATAGAAAGAATAGGACTTAAATTAATGAGAAGGAATGTAACTTTTCATGACAATAAGTTTTGCAAAATTACACCATTTTATTTTCTTTTATCTTCTTCGTTACTTAGCATTCGCTAATTGTCATCTTATAATTTATGGAAAACCCAACAGGTATCAGTGGGCCATCGCAAGGACTTTAGTAATCCAGCCAGCTTACATATTAGACATCCAGCCATCCACAATAGCTTTACTTTGTAAGGTAGTTAGTAATCTTTTTGTGTATTTTCTTTTCAAGTTGATATACATGTAAATGGTTATAGTGGGACAATGTATTATGTGAACTTTATTTTGTGAATGGAAAAATGTTAAATAATTTTCTTCTGAGTATTTTTATTTGCAGTCTGTTTCTGAATGTTAGTTGTGATTGATGAATAAATTATTGTTGAATAATCAGATCCGGATATGAGAGGATCTGACAACCCAGAATTGGGGTCCTGACAGTAAGGCACACCAAAGGAGACGGCGATCCATGAGTGATGAAGCCATGTTTCATCATCTTTATTCTATCATTTTGGCCTTAAAATCCCTAGTAAGTGAGTGTAAATAGAGCTAATTCATGCATTTTAACATTCAGGTATATATATGTGTAAATATTGTATAAAATCCTGTTTTTAATGTCAAAATTATAGAATAAATAAAAGAAAAGAAAAAAAATAAAATATTGTAAATATTTTATGACCCAAAACCCCGAGACCTAGGCATCTCGATGAATAGGTCGACAAGGAATAAAGTAGGGGGAGATAAGGGCCAAATACCTATATTATTTAATTCATTCTTTATTCATTTTGGGACCTATTTTTGGTTCCACTTTTTATACATCAAATAAAGAAACTTTGTACATGAAAGTTGTAGATAATTAAATAAAAAAAATACAAAATTGATTTCACTGAAAAATAATGTACAGATAAAAAGTTATGGTCTGAATAAAAATCCAGAATTCCAACTTCCCAGACCCGTATCTCACAACTGAAAACTCCAAATGCAGCAAACTCACCTTTAATTGTATATAGAATAAAATAATTTATTTATTGGCGGTGGTTCGCATTTGGCGGAGCTACGGTTTGAAAATTGAGTTTTGGACCCACCTTGTATAGCTGTACTGATTAAAATATTCAATTTATTATTTATTCATTATTTTTGTATTTTTGTATTTTTATAATTATGTAAATATTACTTATAATAATTATGTACATTAAAATTGGAATAAAAACCTAAATAAAACTTAAAATAAAATACTTACATATTTGATACATAGGTATACTACCTATACCCATACCTATACAATACATGTTTATTAAACATACAAAACATATCAGAAAAATAAAATAAAAATATATTTAAGTGTATGAAAATACTTTGTAAATATATAAAATAATAAACAAAAATAAATAAATTAAATATACAAATTAAAAATAAAGTAATAAAGTATATAGACAATATACCTATATAGGGGTATAAAAGCAACTTGTAAAAATACATCTCATAAAAATAATTAAAAATCATAATAAAATAATTTATAAAATTATAAATATTTTTTATTTAGTAACCAAAAATTTATAAAATCGTTTACTATTTTAAAATGAATTTTTAAATCATTTTTTCAGGCTTTTTCCTGGTTGGTCCATGTGGACCAACCAAGGGGTTGGAGAGTTGACCCGCGGTCAACTCTCTGACCCCAGCCTGTTACTTGTCAGAAATGAGTTTTTCAAGGTTTTTGCCCCTTTTTGGAGGGTGCACCTTGCATCCTTTGTTGTTGCGGTCTGAACGACTTTTCTCCCTCGATGTATTGTCTTTCACGCCCTAGGTTTATCTGGGCCTCTAGATCACTGGCGTGCCTCGTGCGTCTCGATCTTTGTGCCCTGTTCACCAACATTCAAAACCGACCCTCCAGCCCTCTCTTCTTCCTTGAACCGTTTTTACCTGAGCAAAACTTCCGAGGGCTCGCGGCTGGACCCCCGGTGACAGAGGGATGGTCCCCCACCTTGTCGAGGTGCCTCACTAAGCTCGGCGGCGCGTTCCAAGCCACCTCCGGCCACTTGGCCGTCGAGGTCCAAACCTTGGGCTTCCCAGCCCTTGAGGTCACGTTTCTTGTTGTTTTTGCGTTGTTTTTCTTGGTCATTAGATAGCCAGTACCCTTAAGATTTGATTTGAGTATTTTGTTTGTTAACTCGCCTCGCATTCCGCAACCGATTGCGTCGCCGGAGCTCTTGAGCTCCGGTGATCACCATCGACCACATACACTCCACAGCCGCATCCCTTCCATCAATAGAATCTGGGTTTTGCATTGCCTGTCGCTGCTGCGTGTTCTTGATACGTGCAGGACCCAAGAGAGGTCGTCCGAGCCTCGTTTGCTTGAGAAAGGCTCCAGGTTCGCCGGAGCAACCGTGAGTGTCGGAGGCCACCTGTTGGTTTCTGGCCCCATTCGTGGTACCTGGGGGCATCATCGTCCCCGCAGGAGGTCGGGGGAGCATTTTGGGAGTAGCCTAGGCCACCGGAGAGGCGCGATACGGCCGGAGGAACCTCGTCTTGGCGAAGTTCTTCCCGGTTTGTCGTCGGGCCCTCTCCGCCGTTGATCTTCCCCAGTTCATCCTTCGAAGAAGCCACCGTTGGATTAAGGACGCCCTGGACCGTTTCCTCCCATCCGATTTTTTAATCCAGGCCGTTAATGCCGAAGGGTATCGCACAACGACGCTTTGACACGTGGCAAGTGAGATGTCTCCACGCCGTCCGATCAGCTGCTTGCTTGGGTATTTTGCGACTTGACCAGGCCATTTTTGTTATTGTTATTTAACTATAAAACTTTAATCTGCGTTTTAAAGCTTTGGTAGAATTTGCACATAGCCCCCCGGATTTTAGTGTAATTACTCTGGAACCCCCGCCAGGCGCGTGCATAGCACGTGGCTGTGGCATTTTTGCAGGTGGCCCCTGGGGATTTTGCCTATTTGTTTGTAGTCCGAAAACATTAAATTGCAGTTTATATTTTCTATGACAATTGCATCTTCACCATAAGGTTTTAGAAAATTGCTTCTTGATCCCTCCCAGGCGCGCGTGATCTATCACGTGGCCTTGGGAATTTTGTGCGTGGGACCTCGCAAATTTTGCTATTGGTGATTAGTCTAAGAAGTTGATGTATTAGTTATAACTTTTTGTGGAATTTGTGTACCAGCTCCTTAACTTTGACATATTTACAAAAACACCCCTGGCCGTATGTACTTTCTTTTTGCTTCTAGTAATTTTTGCATGCATCTATAAAAACCCTAAAAAAATCTAAAAAAAATCATTTTAGATCTCTGTTGCATAGTAGTTTAATGGCCTATTTTTATTTTTTATAATTATTGCATTTTATTATTTATTAAAAATCAAACATAGCCATTTTGTGCGAAAACCCATAAAAATCACAAAACTCCAAAAACCTTTATAAAAATATTAAAAATTATACAAAAATCCTAAAAATATAATCTTGGTGCCTAAATTTTCCTTATTTTATCATCTTCCATTGAAAATTAAAGTGGAGAATTTTTTCTACTGTTTTCCATTTTATTTCTCCATTTTAGTTTTAGACCTTGATTTTCTTCACTGTTTGCCTTATTTAGACATTTAAAAATACCAAAATTTTCTGAAAATTTCCCAAAAATCATAAAAAGAGTAAAAAGTATAAAAAGACCAAAAAGACTTTATTTGCTAATTTTTGGACATTTTTATCTATTTTTATAAATATCTCTTTCTCCCTTTTATTACATAGTTCATATATTCCAATATTGAAAAAGAAAATAGAAAAATATAAAAACAAAATAAAAAAATCAGAAAATCAAAAACCAAAAATAAAAAATTATAAAAATTAAAAAAAACTAAAAAGTAAAAATCCACAAAAAATCTTTGCTTGCCTGCTTAGTGTAGACACCACTCACATTCACTCACACACATTTATTTGATTCTACCATGTTTGCTCCCTGTGTTCGAACTCTCTGCATACTTGCTTGCTATACATTTTGTGCAGAGTTAAAAATAAATTTTAACTCCACATTCATTTCGATTTCCTTGATCTATAGTGTGGGTTAATTGTTGATTAATTTCAAGATTTGATTGGTTGAAACTTCGACTGTGTTCCTGCCTTGTGTGGAACACAAGACCGATCGATTTTTGGAGTTATCAAATGGCGCCGTTGTCGGGGAGCAGCATCGCGTAGTTCGGGTTTTTGCTTGTGATTGTGATACTTGTCTATATTTTGCCTTCTTTATTTGCTCATTTATTTGATATCATTATTTGACTTGTCTAATCACTCTTCCTTGTTGGACTTTGTGCGAGGAATCGTGGATTGAGGGAGGCGCTCCACCTTAAGCGCTTGTGTACCCACGTGAAGGCGGCAGGAGATATCTGACCTAGCATCAAAAGAGGCAGGGAGGAGCTGAGAAGGCAATCACCATTTTTGAGCATTTTTGTGTTGCATTTACTTGTGTAATTTGTGTGAGAGAGAAACTCTATTTATTGTAATAATACAGGTACATTCAGACTGTGGACTTTCGGGCCCAATTTCCAAGTGATTGTTCACTTGGGGCTCACCGCGGTTTCGTCGGCTTTTCATCGCATTTTTTTATCTTCGTTTTCTCGATTTTGTTTTCCTTACTTTGTGTGATTGAGCCCCTAGTTTTAGGATTGCTTGCGATAGACTAAGGACAAACACTTAATATCTTGCATGTACCTATAGAATCGTTTGGACTTAGTCAAATTTAAACAGTCGTCTCATCATCTTCAAGCCTACGTGCCGCGAGCCCACCCCATCAAGCGCTACTCCTGAACTCGATTTGTCGAGAAGAGGAGGGGTGAGTCTAGACCGGACTTTTTGGATTGAGGATTGGTGACCGACTTGTGGTTCTTCACGATAATAGCAATATCTGAAACTTAGGGCGATTTCATCGGCTTTTCATTTGCATATAGATAGGTTTCAATTCTGCTGAGCATCCTTGCATGTAGAGTGCTGGAGGCAAGGTGAGCATTTACGCTTTAGCATTCATGATTGTTTGCCGCTTGCATTGCTTTTCCGACTCTCCCTCTGATTTTGCCAACCTAGGAGCTTAAAGGAATTGAATCCCCGTTAGGATCTGCATTTCTCACTAAAAATCCAACAAAAGTGATAACCAATAAAATTGGGACTGCTAATATTACTTGACCCTAAAACCGATCAAAAAGAAAAACATTGTCTTGGGGCGAGTAATCCCCTCATTGTCTTCGTTTTTACTTGCTCGCGCACATGCTAAGGATTAGTGCCCAAATACCATTGAGCCCCTAAGTGTTTGTGCAACTTCTTGACTTTTTCACCTAACTCTAAAACAGGCAAGATCAAAAGACCACATTTGTGGTCTTCACCGAGTTGAGTAGGTGAATTGAGGGTTTGATTGTTTCATTTTTGCTTGTGATTGTTTTGTGTGCATTCTAAATCATCTCTGCGCATTTGCGCCTTTCTCCACACATCTCTTGACTTGACCGTCCTGCTCTCCCGATCATTTTCTCTTGTTTCGAAATGGATCCCTGGAGCGATTTTTATCCGGACTTTGCGGATTCCTCGTACCCTCCAGCCGGTCCACCTCCCTTTTATCAGGAGGATCCTCCTCCTACTTTTTCTAATTTTTGTACATACCCGCCTCAGCCTCAGTATCAGACCTCGGACTTCTACCCACCTCCACCCCCACCAGTATATTATCCACCTCCACTTTCACATCCACCCGAGTCTGACCTGTTGGAGTCACCTCCCTCGATCTCCATGAGTGATATCTTGAATCGGATGACAAAGCGCATTGATTTGATGAATGATGATATTGCTTTCTTGAGGAAGAATCAGATTAATGCTCCTTTTGTCGGGGACACGGCTTCGCTTGTAGATGATCATGGGAGCTTGCAATCGCCAAAAATATAAAAAAATGAGAAAAATGTGAAAATCCAAAAAGAGTTCGGGAGCCACTTGGTTGATCAATATTTTGAGGAGAGAGTCCACTTGCTAGAACCCTTGACCACACATATATTCACACCTAGTCCCACCTTTGACCCCGAGGATGCCGTTGTACAGACTGCTCTTGGCATGCCTCGTGTATATGCTGATTCTGACTTCCTCCCTTGTATGGAGGAAGTCCAAAAATTCAAAAAAATGTTGACTGAACCCGAAGTGGTGGCCACTATTCATGAGATCATCCGTGCCCCCACTTCAGCAGGCCATGACCCAATTATCTGCTCCTCTTCCCAAGAAGAGAAAGCGGAGGAGCAGATCTGAGCGTCACATTCTGACCATGGCCACTGCCCTCGCCATCACACACCGTCCCATTCCCAAGAAGAAGAAAGCGGCTACTCCTTTCATCACCTGCACTATCTCTGACTATACTTGTGATCAAACTCTCCTAGACGGCGGTACGTCTATTAGCATACTACCCTTCTCGCTGGTACAGTCTCTTCACTTAGAGCCTCTCAATAAAACCAGGATGATCGTTCAGTTTACTGATGGATCTATAAAGAGGCCGAAGGGTATCCTTGAAAACGCCGTCATTTCTATCCAGGGCACAAGCCATCATGTTGATTTTGTCGTGTTGCCCATGGAGAACTCCACATGGGAGCCATCTCCAATCATCCTGGGACGACCATTCCTCGCCTCTGCGAGGGTCGTTATTGATTACGGATCAGGAGAGATTCGCTTCCGTCCTGTTGACGAGAGCGAAGTGGCGATCACCGCACCCACAGTTGATCAGAGACCTGCACCTGATGTTCCTTCACCGATCATAGCTGACTCCAAGGCCGGTGACCGATCTGATGATACTAGAGATGCTTCCTTAGCGACCGTTGATGAGACCCGACGGATCCCCCGAAAGGGGAGGAAATCGGAAAGCATGGACCTTGAGTTTCCTCCTCCGGGTGTGTGGCGATGTGTTGATGAAATCCAAAGTATTTATGTGATTGAACCATTTGAGCGGGGGGCAGATACCAAGACTATTGAGGACGTTTATGAAGTTGCCCATTATTTTGAGAGACCTCACAAGGAAACAAATGACCTAGGTAAGACTAGACAGGACGGACTTGGTTTGACTACTTCCTCTGATATCTCCGTCCCTGGTCCTTCAAAGGTGAAGATGATTGAGGTCGATTATGATGCTGCCTGTTATTTTGATAAATGCAGACCTCTTGTTGAAGACAATGATTCAGGTGAGACTCTTGAGGACGATCTGAGTTCGTATACTTCCACTGATGATTTCGTTCCTTTTGATTTTGACCTGGACGAGGACTCGCAGGACGACTCCGAGTATACTTCTTTCGATGATGAGTTTGTCCCATTCCACTTCGATATTTGCGAGACTTCCAAGGCCAGACCTGACCACACTTCTTCCACTCACACGTCTGTGCCTTCACACCATAGGACCACCAAGGGAGAACCTAGCCATACTACTTCCATTGATCAGTTCGTCCCTTTCCGTTTTGATTCCACTGAGGGCCTTCACCGTGTCGACCCTGATCGGCTTCCGTCCGCCGTGGACCCTGATGTCGACTTGCATCACACTAGATCTATCCCTCAGCGGTCTCGCAAGAAGGTTAGCTTTCGGCCTTCTTGATCATATGTACATCCACCTCTGTTGTACATTCTTCTTTGTTCATCTCTTTCTATCTCCTGTTTTTGCTCATCCACACATTCTCGTGTTTGCCTTGCTTAGGATGTACTTTGTCCTAAGTATAGGGGGGTGGACGAGCCGAGTGTTCTTTCTTCGTCCCGTGTCATCACTCCTGCTGTTGTCTATACTTAGGGCTTCTTTTACCCTAAGTATAGGGGGAGTGACGTGTACATCCTCACGATCTCGTCATCCATCTTCTGATTTCCCTTCTCTTTCCTTCTTTTCTTCTTTTCTTCTTTTCCTCTTCTACCTTCTTCATCTATCAAAAAGGTGCCGCCCTTGTAGACAGTTTTCCATACTTAGGACGTACTTTGTCCTAAGTATAGGGGGGCGTGCACCCCGAGTTTCTCTATTTTTCGATCCTCTCCATTGTCTCATCTTCTTGTCTATACTTAGGGATATTTTACCCTAAGTATAGGGGGAGACAATTTGAGTACGATCTGTTCATTCCCACCCTTGACCCTCCCTGCTTTGTATACAGTCTGCTATACTTAGGATTATTTGATCCTAAGTATAGGGGGGACGGTCAACTTCTCATTTGTTCATTCATTCCTTCATTTATTAATTTATTCTTTAGACTTGCCTATACTTAGTACGAGTTATGTCTTCTCTTTTCTCTCTGATCTATGAGGACATAGCTCAAGTTAAGTATGGGGGGTCGTATATACTACGTATATACTATAGCCATAACTCGTACTTTTGTATTTTCCTAATAACTATGGCTAATCATTCTTTAAAATTCATTAAAAACCTTAATAAAAAGGTGTTTTGTTCCTCAACTTCCTTTTGTATTTACTGATTAATAAATTAGGTGAAATATTTTTTGCAAAATGTTTGAAAAAAGTTTGAAAATCGTTGTGAACATTTATTGAAAACTATTTTGAAAATGTTTTGTTACATGTTTTCAACCTGTGTAAAATGTGTGTTTTGTAAAATTTATTTTCTTTGTGTGAAATAAAATATTTGAAAAATGATTTGCAAATGGTTTGAAAAATGGTTGCAAAAATATTTTGAAAAATCTATATATACTGTTTTGAAAACCTTTGCAAAATGATTTTCAAATGTGTGTACATGTTTGTAAAAATGTTTGTAGAAATTATTTTGGACTATAGTTTTCAAAATTGTTTGCAAAACTTGTGTCAAATAAGTTTGAGGAACACTAACATCACACCAAAATTCATCTTATCTATATATGCATAAAATTGACCACTTACCCTGTAAATTCTTAAAATCCACTTCTTGTAGATATAAGAAGCACTCCCGTGTACATATTTTCACCTAGTGTCCAGCCAAAACCTTTTTGTTTTCAAAAATCCCAAAAATATTTGCAAAATTAAAATCTAAAAAAACATTTAAAAAACTTTTTGAAAAATCTAAAAAAATGCATATATATGCATCATTTTTTCAAAAATCCATAAAAAGTTCAAAATCTTGGAAAGTTGCATCACAAAAATATTCTCTGCATTGCATTGCATGGCATGAGCATTTTTCGGATTGAGTTCGATAGTTGAACGAGTCTAAGTAAAATACGGAGATTGGAGGTTGATTGGACCTTAAAATCTACCTAATAACAGGAACCTTATAGGAACTGGGTTTGAGGTACTTCAGGTCTAGTTGACTTAATTCTTTGAGGATCACGAAACTTAGTTCAATGGATTCTTGATTGCCTAAGTAGAGTATTTCGGAGCACACACACGACTCTGTTGATAATGACCTAACTTGGACACCTGCACCTTTCACATGGCTCAACTCAGTTGGAGTGGTGAGGGAATTGGATTTGCCGGTATGAGACGTACACAGGTGGAAACACTTGTCCTCCTCTAGGGAGGGAAGTGCGCCCCAACCCGTCCAGTAGTGATGAGTTTCGAGGATAGGAGATCGTGGGTTGTGATAAAGCTTCAAAAGAGGGATAGTCTACTGGCTCAAGAGGAAAAACTCCCTATGTAAATGATGCTGTATATAGAATTAAAAAAATTGCAAAAGTAAAAACTCCAAAAAAGTGGACAGGCCTGTACAAAAATAAAATGCCTGCCGGAGTGTACATAAGTTGTAAAGTCAAATAAGAAAGCTTGAGCTTCAAAGTCAGATTATGTGAGCCTGCAGCTGGATGACTTGACTACACTGGTCTTGCATCCTAGGATAGGTAGCTACACTGGCTATCGTCCATTCTTCTCTTCACCCCCTCCTCTTGAGCTGGTTGCCACTTGAACTTAGAAGGGAATACCCTGCTCCTTGAGGGATGAGTTGTTGGATTGGGGAATCATTGGGTTGTCATACTGGAGAAGTCAGTCTCTTTGTCATTCTAGTTGGGAAGAGCCACCATCACTTACACTGTACGAGTCAGATTCATAGTCATAAGGGTTTGCGTATGAGTTGAAATATTTCTGACCTGGCTATTGAGGAAACTTGAGCAGAGTTTTGGATTTCTCAGGGACTGTTGGATTTCAAATCTAGTTCTCATTAAGGTTCCGCCCGCACTAAAATTCCATAGGTCTGACTTGAGCTCCAAACTTTGATTTTGTGAAGACAAGTCTGATAATTAAACTTCATCCAATTTTCTTCTTTTTCTTTTCTTTCTTTTCTTTTTTGCACTTATTGCATAAGTGTTTACTAGGGACTAGCAAATGTAAAGTATAGGGGGATAATGAAGCCACGTTTCATCATCTTTATTCTATCATTTTGGCCTTAAAAACCCTAGTAAATGCGTGTAAATAGAGCTAATTCATGCATTTTAACATTCAGGTATATTTGTGTAAATATTGTATAAAATCCTGTTTTTAATGCCAAAATTATAGAATAAATAAAAGAAAAGAAAAAGAATAAAATATTGTAAATATTTTATGACCCAAAACCCCGAGACCTAGGCATCTCGATGAATAGGTCGACAAGGAATAAATTAGGGGGAGATAAGGGCCAAATACCTATATTATTTAATTCATTCTTTATTCATTTTGGGACCTATTTTTGGTTCCACTTTTTATACATCAAATAAAGAAACTTTGTACATGAAAGTTGTAGATAATTAAATAAAAAAAATACAAAATTGATTTCACTGAAAAATAATGTACAAATAAAAAGATATGGTCTGAATAAAAATCCAGAATTCCAACTTCCCAGACCCGTATCTCACAACTGAAAACTCCAAATGCAGCAAAATCACCTTTAATTGTATATAGAATAAAATAATCTATTTATTGGCGGTGGTTTCGCATTTGGCGGAGCTACGGTTTGAAAGTTGAGTTTTGGACCCACCTTGTATAGCTGTACATATTAAAATATTCAATTTATTATTTATTCATTATTTTGTATTTTTATATTTTTATAATTATGTAAATATTAATTATAATAATTATTTACATTAAAATTGGAATAAAAACCTAAATAAAACTTAAAATAAAATACTTACATATTTGATACATAGGTATACTACCTATACCCATACCTATACAATACATGTTTATTAAACATACAAAACATATCAGAAAAATAAAATAAAAATATATTTAAGTATATAAAAATACTTTGTAAATATATAAAATAATAAACAAAAATAAATAAATTAAATATACAAATTAAAAATAAAGTAATAAAGTATATAGATAATATACCTATATAGGGGTATATAAGCAACTTGTAAAAATACATCTCATAAAAATAATTAAAAATCATAATAAAATAATTTATAAAATTATAAATATTTTTTATTTAGTAACCTAAAATTGATAAAATCGTTTACTATTTTAAAATGAATTTTTAAATCATTTTTTCAAGCTTTTTCCTGGTTGGTCCACGTGGACCAACCAGGGGGGTGGGAGAGTTGACCCGCGGTCAACTCTCTGACCCCAGCCTGTTACTTGTCAGAAATGAGTTTTTCAAGGTTTTTGCCTCTTTTTGGAGGGCGCACCTTGCATCCTTTGTTGTTGCGGTCTGAACGACTTTTCTCCCTCGATGTATTGTCTTTCACGCCCTAGGTTTATCTGGGCCTCTGGATCACTGACGCGCCCCGTGCGTCTCGATCTTTGTGCCCTGTTCACCAACATTCAAAACTGACCCTCAATCCCTCTCTTCTTCCTTGAACCGTTTTTGCCTGAGCAAAACCTCCGAGGGCTCGCGGCTGGACCCCCGGTGACAGAGGGATGGTCCCCCACCTTGTCGAGGTGCCTCACTAAGCTCGGCGGCACGTTCCAAGCCACCTCCGGCCACTTGGCCGTCGAGGTCCAAACCTTGGGCTTCCCAGTCCTTGAGGTCACGTTTCTTGTTGTTTTTGCGTTGTTTTTCTTGCTCATCAGATAGCCAGTACCCTTAGGATTTGATTTGAGTATTTTGTTTGTTAACTGGCCTCGCATTCCGCAACCGATTGCGTTGCCGGAGCTCTTGAGCTCCGGTGATCACCACCGACCACCATACACTCCACAGCCGCATCCCTTCCATCAATAGAATCTGGGTTTTGCATTGCCTGTCGCTGCTGCGTGTTCTTGATACGTGCAGGACCCAAGAGAGGTCGTCCGAGCCTCGTTTTTGCTTGAGAAAGGCCCCAGGTTCGCCGGAGCAACCTTGAGTGCCGGAGGCCACCTGTTGGTTTCTGGCCCCATTCGTGGTACCTGGGGGCATCATCGTCCCCGCAGGAGGTCGGGGGAGCATTTTGGGAGCAGCCTAGGCCACCGGAGAGGCGCGATACGGCCGGAGGAACCTCGTCTTGGCGAAGTTCTTCCCGGTTTGTCGTCGGGCCCTCTCCGCCGTCGATCTTCCCCAGTTCATCCTTCGAAGCAGCCACCGTTGGATTAAGGATGCCCTAGACCGTTTCCTCCCATCCGATCTTTTAATCCAGGCCGTCAACGCCGAAGGGGTATCGCACAACGACGCTTTGACACGTGGCAAGTGAGATGTCTCCACGCCGTCCGATCAGTTGCTTGCTTGGGTATTTTGCGACTTGATCCAGGCCATTTTTGTTATTGTTATTTAACTATAAAACTTTAATCTGCGTTTTAAAGCTTTGGTAGAATTTGCACATAGCCCCCCGGATTTTAGTGTAATTACTCTAGAACCCCCACCAGGCGCGTGCGTAGCACGTGGCTGTGGCATTTTTGCAGGTGGCCCCTGGGGCTTTTGCCTATTTGTTTGTAGTCCGAAAACATTAAATTGCAGTTTATATTTTCTATGACAATTGCATCTTCACCATGAGGTTTTAGAAAATTGCTTCTTGATCCCTCCCAGGCGCGCGTGATCTATCACGTGGCCTTGGGAATTTCGTGCGTGGGACCTCGCAAATTTTGCTATTGGTGATTAGACTAAGAAGTTGATGTATTAGTTATAACTTTTTGTGGAATTTGCATACTAGATCCTTAACTTTGACATATTTACAAAAACACCCCTGACCGTATGTACTTTCTTTTTACTTCTAGTAATTTTTGCATGCATCTATAAAAACCCTAAAAAAATCTAAAAAAAATCAGTTTAGATCTCTGTTGCATAGTAGTTTAACGGCCTATTTTTATTTTTTATAATTATTGCATTTTAATATTTATTAAAAATAAAAAATAGCCATTTTGTGCACTGTTTAGCTTATAAAATACATAAAAAATATAAAAACACTCCAGAAAAATCCCAAAAAAAGATATTTTGTTTCTTTCAGTGTGTTTTAATTTCAGACCAAAAATCATAAAAAAATACAAAAGAAAACCCATAAAATCACAAAACTCAAAAAACCTTTATAAAAATATTAAAAATTCTACAAAAATCCTAAAAATATAATCTTGGTGCCTAAATTTTTCTTATTTTATCATCTTCCATTGAAACTTAAAGTGGAGAATTTTTGCTACTGTTTTCCATTTTATTTCTCCATTTTAGTTTCAGTCCTTGATTTTCTTCACTGTTTGCCTTATTTAGACATTTAAAAATACCAAAAACATTCTGAAAATTTCCCAAAAATCACAAAAACAGTAAAAAGTATAAAAAGACCAAAAAGACTTTATTTGCTAATTTTTGGACATTTTTATCTATTTTTATAAATATCTCTTTCTCCCTTTTATTACATAGTTCATATATTCCAATATTGAAAAAGAAAATAGAAAAATATAAAAACAAAATTAAAAAAATCAGAAAATCAAAAACCAAAATACAAAATTATAAAAATTTAAAAAAAATAAAAAGTAAAAAACCACAAAAAATCTTTGCTTGCCTGCTTAGTGTAGACACCACTCACATTCACTCACGCACATTTATTTGATTCTACCCTGTTTGCTCCCTGTGTTCGAACTCTCTGCATACTTGCTTGCTATACATTTTGTGCAGAGTTAAAAATAAATTTTAATTCCACATTCATTTCTATTTCCTTGATCTATAGTGTGGGTTAATTGTTGATTAATTTCAAGATTTGATTGGTTGAAACTTCGACTGTGTTCCCGCCTTATGTGGAACACAAGACCGATCGATTTTTGGAGTTATCAATGAGCAAACAGTCCAGCTACACAATGACGAAGCTACGGTGAGAGCGACTCTTTAGGTCTCCATGGTGGACAGCCTTCGAGGTATCTATTTTCTTCCCTTTTATGTCTCTTTTAGTCTCTGCAATCATAGGAGTCTCTAGCCATTCTTATATCCGCACTCCGTCGATCGATTCGCGCTATCTCCACCCTCGCCGGAGCGCCCCTCCGGCCATGTCTTCCACCTCATACTCGTCGTCCGCCGCTTCGTTCCCATCTCCTTGCGGGGTCGGGGCAGTTTGCCCCCGACCCCTTCACGCATTTTTGCAGGTCACTGGAGTTCAAGCGAACCTGGAGCATCTTCTTTGGTGTTCGTCGATGATACCTAGGGGGGGCTGCAGCGCCTCCGACCTCGCGGGCGAGCGCCGGACATCCTCCGGCCTTTCTAATACTTCCAGCTGATAGAGCGCATCCCCAGGGAGCTTTTGCATGTCGGGCTACAACCAGAAGCCGCCGAATCCGCGTAGAATCGCCGCTCGAAGCTCATCAGCGCGCTGTTCCTCGCGTGTTCTTCCAGATGGCTTGATAGCCATCCGATCGAGCCCGATCTTCCTGAGGAGCAGCAACCGTCCGATCCTTCGTGCCCCGGCTGTTTGATCATCAGCATCCATCTAATCTCGGTCGTTCGCGCGAAGGGGTACGGGCCAACGGATCTCCGCCACGTATTTAAGTGAAGACCTTCAGCCGTCGGATCCGCTAGGCGGGGTATTTTGCGTCTTTTCCCCTGCCAACTTTTGTATTTAATAGTCTCTGCTTAAACTTTCATGTGCCTTTTATAAGTTTTGTAAAAATTAACTCTAGGCCCCTGAACTTTCCATTATTGCAAGTAGGTCCTCCGCCACGTCACCTCATGTGACTAGTTCACGTGAGGCGCGTGTATTTTGCGAGGACCCCCTCCAGGGTTTCCCTATTTCACTTCAGTCCCGTAAGTTTTGTATTAAGTGTAAACTTTTTGTGATATTTGCATACGAGCCCCTGCGAGTTTTGGATATTACAGTTAGGTCCTTCCAGGCGCGTGCTAGTCACTCGCTTGGTTGGGTTATTTGTAAGAATACCCCTGCGGGTTTTGATATTTGAATTTGGTCCATAAACTCTTTTATTTAGTTATAAATTTTGTTGAAAAATTGCAATCTAGCCCCTGGATGTTTTGATATTTGCATTCATACCCCTGCTAGGCTGTGTAATTTTGTGTGCTAGCTCTATTTATTTCATGCATCATTCTAATTCCAAAAATTACCAAAAAATGTCATAGGCTCCTGTTTACTTGCTGAATCACATCATATTTTTGCGTTGCATTTTTATTGCATTTTAAAAAACATGCATTTTTAGCACTGTTTGCATTAGAAAATCCATAAAAACTATAAAAACGTTTTGAAAAATTCCAAAAAAATTATATTTTGCGTGTTTTATCATATTTTAGTTTCATTCCAAAAACCACTAAAAAATTCAAAGTAAAACTCCTAGAAATTAGAAAACCTATAAAAACTTTAAAAAATCTAAAAAATCATAGAAAAACCCTAAAAATATAAACTCAGGTTCTATAGCTTCCTTATTTTATTTTCTTTTATTTAAAATTAATTTCGGAAAATTTTGTTATTGTTTGCTATTTTTCATTCCCATTTTAATCTCGGCCAGAACATTTATTCACTGTTTTCTTATATTTTGCCTTTTAAAAATACCAAAAACATTTGGAAAAACCCCTAAAAATCACGAAAATAGTGGAAAAATATAAAAAGATCAAAAACATTTTATTTCCAGATTTTTGAACATTTTCCCTCATTTTTATAAATACCTTAGCGTCTCTTTCCTTCTATTGTATATATATCCCATTATTGAAAAAGAAAATACAAAAAAATATAAAATATGAAAGAAAAACACAAAATCAGAAAATCAAAAATCAAAATACAAAATTAAAAATTAATGTATATATATATATATAAATTAAAACCCACAAAAACATTTGCATAGTGTAGACATTGATCACAATCACATCACATTTTGCACTTAGCCCGATTTATCCTGCCTTGCTCCCTGTGTTCGAACTCTCTACATACTTGCTTCTATACATCTTTTACGTAGAGTTAAAAATAAATTTGACTCCACATTTGTTTGTCATTGTTTAATATTTGATTGTGGGTTCATTGTTGATTAAATACGGGATTTAGTAGTGGTCAAGACATCGACTGT
The DNA here is from genome assembly GCA_037367405.1 of Ottelia alismoides. Lineage (NCBI taxonomy): Eukaryota > Viridiplantae > Streptophyta > Magnoliopsida > Alismatales > Hydrocharitaceae > Ottelia > Ottelia alismoides. The sequence goes on along the minus strand of JAZKJV010010188.1, from coordinate 94,047 downwards.
TGATCTGCCTTGTGGATCAATACGACCGCTCTCGATTAAGTGTTTATTATATATTCATCTATATCTCCCTCCAATATGTCATTTGAATTTCATTAGAAACAAATATTCCTATGCCCTCCACCTAGAACATGTGGATTACAACAATTTTTGACCATTAACAATACATGTTCTAGATGGAGACATAAGAATCTCTATTTCTGACGAAATTCGAATGACATATTGGAGGGATATGTAGATGAATATATATGGTAATTTTTTCAAAAAAATAAAAAATACAGAAAAAAATGGGTGGGGCAACTATGTTGGCTGCCCGCAAGGAGCAACCCCATTTTCCTATATATATACATATATACATACACACATGACTTATCTAGAGGGTCCTATGCCCATTAACGTTTTGGTGAGCACCAATTCTTGGCCATACACATGTATTAGCAATAATTATATTTCTATTTATACGCTACCACGTATTTAACAATATTATATTTCTTATTATACAACGTCCTTAAGAAAGAGAAGACGGTTTTGGAAAGAAACGCTTCAAATAAATGATTTCGTGCAGATGATTAAGATTCAACGCTATGATAATGATAAATATACTTTGATCAAGTAAATGATTCTTGAGATTGGTAATATCAAGATAATAATCAGTGATTTACATCCAATTTATTACCTTGTATAATATATATATATAGTGGTTAAGTAAATGTATGTTGTGAGATCAGTAATAACATAACAAATGGTTAGTAATACTATTATGTATGTAATGCACAGTCGATTCATTTATATAGTATTTTTCCTTTTTTGTCAACGAAGCATTACATTCATTTCACTAATTCATTTTTCCTTATGTGCATGTGTTTAATCTCTTCTTTTTCAAAGTATTATTTCCATATTAATCGTATAGAAGGAGAATATATTACGGATTATATGTTACTTTCTTACTCGAGCAATGTTCGTGCCTTACTGACCACTTCTTTGTTATTACTGCTCTCACAATAGTCACTACTTGAGAATCGTACACATATTACTGAACTTGTGATATATGACATAGATATATACATTACTGAATACAGAACAACAATTTACTTAAGAATTATATATATTACTTGAGTATCGTATCTAAATTACTGAATTCTGTTCAAGATAATAATACATATGAAAATTACTGACCATTTGTTATGGATTTACTAACTTCACAATAAGCATTTACTTGACCAATGTGTATATATTACTGAATTCTGCTATCATATAATAAAATGAATATAAATTACTGACCGTTGTTTATGTGTTACTGATCTCGTAACAACTATTTACTTACCTTTGTATATATATTACTAACTTGAGTATTTGAATCTCAATTTTCTGCAATAAATCATCGATTTGAACATTTTCTTCCTAAAACATTCTTCCTTTTTTTAAGGACATGATATATTTGGAATAATACTTTTATTAAGACATCTTGCATATTAATCTCCTTCCAAAAACGACATCCTTCGAAATAGGTGACCACTCAATTGGTAATAGACATGTATGGCATAAAATTGGTGCTCACCGAAACGTTAATGGGTATATGGCTCATTGGATAAAAATCGTATATATAGGAAAAAAATGAGGCTGCCCCACCATTTTTTCTGGAATTTTTTTATTTTTTTAAAAAAATATTATATTCATCCTATATCCCTCCTATAAGCCATTTTAATTTTGTCAGACTCAGAGGCTCCTACGACCTCCATCTAGACATTCATTTTTAACGGTTGCAGGATTTTTTAAATCAACCCCATCTGGATGGAGGACGTAGGAGTCTCTATTTTTGATTAATTCGAATTGCATATAGGAGGGATATATTGATGAATACACATGAAGATATTTTCCAAAAAAATAAAATTTTGATGAAAAATAGGGTGGGGCAGCCCCATACAACATATATATATATATATGGGAAAAATAGGGCTGCCCCCTGGGGTAGCCAACATGGCTGCCGCCACCTCATTTTCTATAATTTTTTATTTTTTTGAGAAATATCATCATGTATATTCATCCCTATATCCATGCTACATTTCATTCGAATTTCTTTAGAAACAGAGACTCCTATGCCCTCCTTCTAGAACATGTAATTTTAACGGTCTTAACACTGTTGTAATCGTACACGTTCTAGATGGAGGGTGTAGGAGTCTCTGTTTCTGATGAAATTCAAATGACATGTATGAGGGATATACGGATGAATATACATGGCGATATTTTTCAAAAAAAATAAAAAAAATTAACAAAAAATGGGACGAGGGCAACCCCATTGAAACATATATATGTGTATGTGTGTGTGTTGGGCTGGGGAAGCTGTACCCAGGGGTGTAGCCAACTAGCAGCATCTGATCATTTTTTTCATTGGTTTTTTGTGTTTTTGAAATGAAACCTATGGAGATTTAAATCTCCATATATCACCATGGTCTCATGTCAAATTCAACTAAATTTAATACTTCTATCATCTCTATCAAGACTATCACATTTTAACGGTCTCAAAATTGGTGAAATCAATCCTATCTAGATGGGCATGTTAGGAATGTTTGTTTTGAATGAAATTTGAAATATATATTCCACTCAATAAACTAAGAAAATACCCATAAGGTTCCTTCAAAAAAATTTTGAAAATCAATAAGAAAATGATCGGGTGTACCTAGTTGGTTGTACCCCATGTGTAGCTTCCCTTTCCCCATATATATAGGAAAAAATGAGGTTGCCTCATGGGCTGCCCCACGATATTTTCTTGCACTTTTTTATTTTTGCGCAAAATATCATCGTTTCTCTATATATCCCTACAATATTTCATTCGAATTTCGTCAGAAACATAGACTCATATACCCTTCATTTAGAACATGTAATTTTAATAGTCTAAATATTGTTGTAATCGACCTGTTCTAGATGGATGACATATGAGTCTTCGTTTCTGACGAAATTCAAATGACACATTGGAGGGATATGTAGATGAATACACATGATGATATTTTTCAAAAAAAAAACAAAATTGCGGAAAAATGGCACAGGGTTAGCCCCATCTAACCCATATATATTATATAGGGTTCAATGGGGCTAACCCGTGGGGGCAACCAACATGGATGCCCCTACCCCATTTTCCGATGATTTTTGTTATTTTTTCAAAAATAAAGCAATGTATTTTCATCATTATATCCCTCTAATATGTCATTCCAATTTCATCAGAAACAGAGACTCATATGCCATTCATCTATAACAGGTCGATTATAACAATTCTAAGACAATTAAAAATATATGTTCTAGATGGAAGGCATAGGAGTCTTTATTTTTGATGAAATTGGAATGACATATTAGAGGGATACAATGATAAAAATACAATGCCTTATTTTTGAAAAAAATAAAAAATGTCAGAATATATGGTAGGTAGCCCCATTTTCCCCCATATATGGGGAAAATGGTTCTGCCCCCTGGTGGAGCCTAACTTGGCTACCACACCCTTATTTTTCATATTTTTTTTATTTTTTTTCAAAAAATGAATCTATAGAAATTCATCATATATCCCTATATTATGTTATTCAAGTTTTGTGAGAAACAACGATTCTTATAGTCTCCATCTAGACAATCATTTTTTAACGGTCACAGAATTGTTGAATCGACCCTTTCTGGATGGAGGCCGTAGGAGTCTAAGTTCCACATGAAATTTGAATTACGTATATATATATAGGATTATAATTATGAAAATCCACAAAAGTATTTTTCAAAGAAAATAAAAAATAAGGAAAATGGGGCGGGGTGCGGGGGGGGGGGGGGGGGCTTTTACCATATATATAGGATTTCCTTCCAATAGAACACAATCCTTTCTCAGTTTGGGAAGGTCAGTATTTTTTAATAAAAATACGATGACTTTAGTAGAATACGTGTACAATTTATATTACAATGTGCAGTTTTAATGTTTGTATTATAATGTGCAGTTTTATAGGCGGTTTTGTATTTACAACGTGTAACTATAATACAAACTGTATAAGTACTCTACTAAAATGCTCGTATTTTATATAAAAAGAGGATGATCTTCCAGAACATAGGAAGGACTGCATCCTATTGAAAGGGCACCTGATATTATATGTATGGTAAAATGGGATTGCTCCTTGGGGGGAGCTAACTTGGCTCTCCCCATTTTCTCCACATGTTTTTTATTTTTTTGAAAATACCTCTATAGATTTTCATTATTATATCCCTAATATTATGTCATTTAAATTTCGTGCGAAACAAAGATTTCTATGGTCTCCATCCAGATGGGGCCGATTTTGACAACTCTGCGATCATTAAAATATAACTGTCTAGATGGATGCTGTAGGAGTCTATTTTTCACGAAACTTGAATAAAATAATATATGTATATAGTGATAAATTTCCACTGATTCATTTTTTAAATAAAACATATGAGGAAAATGGTGCGGGGGGAGCCAAGTTAGCTCCTCTAAGGGGTAGCCCCATTTTACACGCACACACGCACACACACATGATTTTTATCCAATGAGCTCCATGTTCATTAAAGATGAGATGGGACTGCTTCATCTCCAGCAGCTTCAGTAATAAAAATACAAGCTTCCCAAGCTTAAGTAATATATAATGAAGCTTCGATAAGTAATATCACAGGTCTAGTAACTTATATAAAGTTACAAGTAAGTGTGAATCAAAGTTACTGATCAAATTACTTCCTTTACTTGCAGTTGATTCAAAGTTACATGTGGCAATACAAAAGTTAAAGATGCATTTAATATTACTAATAAAAAGTGTTACTGATGGCAATAAGGAAGTTACCGATGCGTTCAATATTACTAATGTAAAATGTTACTAATGACAATACGGAAGCTATTGAATTTATCGTTGGATTAAGATCTAACGACAGATATTAGAGGCTTGTCTCATCTCTAATGAGCACATTACACATTCAATAAAAATCCTATGTATATGGATATGTATATAAAAAAAGCAAGACATTAAAAGCACACACATAGCACCATATATAATATTAGGGTGAACAACAGGAGCCTAAAAGATAAGCCACATTAGAAATGGCCTTTTATTGGATGCCACATACATATATAACTAAAATAGACCACATGATCAGTACTACTCTTCCCTGGATGTTGGAAGGATACACATACGACGAAATTGGACTAATTAATCAGAAGGAAATATTGATCCTTGGACCTGTTCCTGCCCTCCCTGAGGTCCTCATCCATGTTCATGCTCCAACCCCCAAGAAATCATAGAACGGCCGCACCTCGGAGCTGCCTGTTTCGTTCGAGACACCGGCTTCCTCACCGTTGATGCCTCCACCGTTGTTGCTCGTCGGCCTTTCGTGACCCTCACGGTCCGCCAATCTCTTCAGCCGGGCGTTGAGCAGATAACAGCGTCTCTTGATTGCATTATATGATCTGTCGGGGAAGAGGGTGGCAATGGAAGACCAGCTGCTCCCCAGTCTCCTTTGGGCTTCCATCAATCTGCGATCGTCTTCTTCGGTGAAGGGTTCTCGGTTGATCCTCGGATCCAGGTGATCCAACCATCTGACGTTGCAGCACCGTCCTGCATTTTTCACACGAGTTGTTAATTTGTTATCCAAGAGCCGTCGTCATCGCACGGACGGATCACGGGTGCTTTCGATAATCAAGCTTCCACCACCTATCTATATATGTGCATCGCACGGTGCATGGTAGTGTACACCGTGAGATATAGATAAGCTGGAGGTATAATACTGAGTACTGCATCTTGATTATCGAATGCCATAAGGGTGGATGGGTGGAATAATTAATACCAGTTTTTCCATTTAAGAACTTGGCAATGGAAGACCATCTGCGCGGGCCATATCGTAGAACCAGTCTAGTCAGCATCCTGTCCTCTTCCAGCGTCCAGTGGAACCTGGTCCTGCGTCTTTTAGACGGGCCGCTCTCATGCTCATGGCTCAGTGGTGCACGCTTATTCTTCTTCTCCTCGGCAACGTGGGAAGGTAGTTGTGGTGGTGGATGGAGAGCGAGTCGACCAGCAGCCTCGATCTCTTGCGTCAGGTTCTGATCGCTGGCCATCTATAAAACCAAATAATTAACCATCACAACAAAGGGTTATGACATGTAGCATACAATTAATTCTGAAAGGAAAGTCCATAGAGACATCACTTAAATAATTATCGTCTTAATTTATGCTCTAATTTTATAAGTAAAAAAGAAGAAAAAATCTACGGAGAATAGAAACAACACATGCAGTAGCTGAAACACAAAGAATAGAACCTCTGCAGTAACAAACCGATGGGGGAGAGAGAGAGAGAGGGAGAGAGGAATGCAATGCTATGAGGATGCAGAACCTCAATGTGTTGCTTGGAGCAGTAAGGTTTGAGAGGAGTGCGTATATATAGCAGCCAAGGGTGAGAAAATGTCACACGGGTCTCTGCATGAGGTTATAATTACTTGTCTAATGGAGACCGAGGAACCCCCTCTCTGTATAAATGATTAACGTATGCCAGAACATCCGCCATTGGACCTTCTCTTTTGAAATGTTGTAACCGCACGGTATATCTGTACATAGGTATTCTTCAACTTATCTGCAGAGATTAATGCTCCAGCTGTTGTTTAATTACCACTCACGAGTTAAGCGAGGAGGATCCCATCAGTGCCCTGCACCTTCTCTCTTGTCATTGGCATGTCCTTTTTTGGTCATAAGGCCTCCAAGAACTGTCTTTAGATTAAACTTGCTGCAGATTTGCCATTGGTACAATCTAGAGGTGCTTGCTTTGATCCATCTTGATGAATCTTTAAAGGTACAACGATGTAGATGAATGTAATGGACAAACACCGACGAGCGAGTGCATGCGGTGGTATAGCTTGGTTAAACGTAATCGACTTGAAATACAAAGTTGGAGTCGTTTGTTACGCTTAGCGGTTATTCCATCAGTTGCCATGTTGATTTTTCCGATAACTTAATGAAGAGAATCTGCTATGCTTGATATAGACTATTTTGTCGTGTACCGGGCCCAGAATATGCTTAAAAGAGGATATTTATGCTTAATATAGACATAAACTACGGCTCGGGCTTGGCTGACGTTGAAGCCTTGAGTGACGTCATGAGATCGAAAACAAGAAAGCGGAAAGTGGATCTAACAAAACATCTGGTGTTTCCGATTGTCTCCGAAATGAGACAGTTTCTGAGAAAGTGGTGACAGGTGTGATGCTGTCAGTAATAGATTCGACATGCGGTACATATCTCTTACTAACGACTTGCCCCTTCGAGGAGCTACAAAGGTGAAGGAGTAATCGACATCCTTATTTCATTATATGATTGCATAGCCGGAAAACAATCCAATCTTTCTAGTTGAAGGAGTCGCGTTTTTAGTCATTGAGGGCCTTCCATGCATCATTTCTGCTTGCACCCTTCCACCGCTCCCAACTTCCTTAGGCTGGTAGACCTTCCTTCTCTGAAGGCGGATTCTTAACCTGCATTGATTAAAGAAAGTAAGGTTGTGACATCCACTTTCCTTTTGCTTTTCGCATTGCTTTTGCCGATGATTTCTGAATTATATATGTGATATTTGGCATGCAAATACAATAACGGATTCAATTCATGTCTAAAAAATGGTCCAATACTCATACTATCTCGAGCACCATATACAACAACCAAAATCGATCTGACATAAGAAAATCAATAAAAGAGTTGCATTATTATGACCTAACAATATAGCTTACATAACATAATGACCTAATTGGGATCCGACGCATCTGTCAAAACCATCTCTATGCTCGTCGCATGGGATACATTGATACCCACTTCATCTTCTCAACTTCTAGAGCCTCCATAACAGCAATCCTCATGCCGCCACATGGGAACATAGTGTGCATGTACCTCCCACCTGCGACTAGAGTAAGGGTGCCAACGGGGGTTCGTGTGCAGGAGAAGATCCGATGGGGTTGGGCTTGTCAGGGAGAGGAGACCATAAAGCAGGCTTACCAGAGATGACATGGAGGAGGAGGAGGATGAAGCAAGAGGAGGAAGGGCGGGAGGATGCCAAGCCATTGGGAAAGAGACAGAGGAGGTGGCGATGATGTAGCAAGAGGGGGAATGGGAGGAGGAGGGGAGGAGGGATCGCCAGAGGAGGTAGGTGGGGCCTAGAGATAGGTAGAGGGAGACTGGGAGGAGTGACATGATAGAGGTTGAGAGCTCGTCCGGGAGGCTCGGGATTAGGGTTTCCGCCGAGGAGGCACTTCTCATTTCTTCATCTTTTCATTTTCCATATATGTCTTCTTCGGATGATCAAATTAGGATGCCGGAAGGGGGGGATCAACACACACATATGAAACAATATTTCTCCATCAACTCCTTTTAGTCATGCTTCTTGATCTGTCATTATACCTTGAGAAGTGAAAAGAATTGCAATCCCATTCGATATAAAATCTTAGAAATTTGTTGATAGTTAGAATAAATTCGTAGACCGAGTTGGCTGGTACGCTTTAAAACAACAGTTCATGGAGGATGAAGAAGGATAAGTAGAAACCACAAAAGGACAAAAAATTGAGGATGGGTCGCCATGCTTGTGTAGTCATTGACCCTAGTCTAGCTTCGCATGCAACCGCCAAGATTACATCGCTTCTGCCCATCTTGCGATAGAGCAATACCGCTCAGTTCATCCCCCTAGAGTATGAGTAGATCCGGAGAACAAAAATCATGGTGTTAAATTGGTTGACATTGAAAATGAGAATATGTTGAAGAAGAGGAAGAAGGGGGAGGGGAAAGTCCACTTTTAGATCTTTTTCATAGTTTGATCAACTCAAGACTAACTCAAGATATTAAATCAAGAAGAGTTAGAATTGACGACAGAGGTTGTGATGTAAGACAGAGCAAATTTATGGGACTAAAGTGATAATTATGAAGATTCCATGGTTCAAAAAGTAATTTGTAAAGTTTTCAGTATTTGAGATGTAAAAATACCCGACTTTTACTTGCCTTCAATTTTCTTCTTAGATGTAGTGATCAGTGTATTTCGGCAAATAAGCACACACAAACAATCATCACCCCCAAGACTTCTAATTATCTTTTCGAAATCAGATTGTCCTTTTGAAAATGAGAAGAGAAAATGGAATTCCTTTTAGGATACTTGGCTCTCATCCGAGAGACTCAGATCTAAGTCCTGCCAACGGAATTTTTATTCTTTCCATTTTATTTCTAATATATATTATAGGATTTTTATCAGTTGCGGCCTCTGAGATACTCTTGTTTTAGTTATATCCCTCCTTTTTTAGGAATGTCCGTTGTACTCTCGACTTATTGTCGTTCTATCACTTGTGCCTATCGGATTAATTGTTGTCTATCCCCAATGCAAACAGATGTTAAATTTGGGGATATAACAGGAATTAAATTTAAAAAGGTTGAAAAGATCATTTTCTCATCCTCTTCCTCCTCCCCAATCCTCTTCCTCGCTCTTTTCTTCCTCCTCTCTAGCCTCCTTCTGCTCCTCCACTGCCTCCTCCCCATCCCCGGGCCCTTTCCTTCGAACCCACAACTCCTCCTCCCACACCTCCTCATTCGCCGCCTCCTTCGTCACCTCCTCCGCTCGGAGATCCTCCCCCCTCGCCTCTAGCTCCTTCCTGCAGCCCACGCCCCCTCCTCTGGCTCGAGCTCCTCCCCCTGCTTTCAGCTTCTCCCCTCTGCCCCTATGACTCCCCCTCTACCTCACCTGCTCCTTCGCCCCAAGCTCCTCACCCCGCCTCCAACTTCCCCCATCCCCTCCCTCCACCCCCCGTGCATCCCCTCCTCCAGCCTGAGCTCCTCCCCCGCCCCCTAGCTCCCCCCTTGCCCCTTCGAGTTGAAGCTTATCATACACATCAACGTGGTCATGACTATCGCCTTCGTTCTTCGACAACAGGTGAGTAAGAAGCCATTAATCATGCCCATGTGCCCCGATTAGCGTGGGTCTCATCTGTGGATGGGTCGTTTAGGAGGTAGCTGGGGCAGAACAGAAGGGGAGTAGGAGGAGGTGGCTGGAGCTGAAACATGGAGCTTTCTAAATTTGTTTAGTTAAGATAATCTTATCTGCAATGCATGATATATTTGTGAAAATGCAAAAAAATGATTATTTGTTGGATGATGAAGGTGTAGTTAGTAGAGAGAAATTAAGAAGAGAAAGGAAGAAGAATAACAAATGGAAGAAGAACAAGATGGAGAAGTTATGCCCCCTCTTAATCGCACCATGTTTTGAAAAAATCACGGTTAAGTTCAACTTATTGACGGATAAAGTAACAGAAGGGTACAAGTGATAGAACGTTAAAAAGTCAAAGCATAATCGATATCCCAAAAAAGGAGCGGCATAACTGAAATTGCGATATTTTAGAGGAGCATAGCTGATAAAAACTCTATATTTTATTATGACGACGTGTTATTCTTTTTTCTTCCCCTTCCAACCACATGCAGGAGAGGGAAACAATAGACTTTTGAAGAGGGACACGTAACCTGACTTGCTTAGTTTGCTTAAAAAGAGAATTAATTGTACTTCAGCTCCTCACTATTGAATTGACTAAATTTTTGCTGCAATATCTTATATATCTTGAAATTAGTAGCTTTGGGTAAAATACCGTAACATCTTAACATACCAACATTTTAAAATCCAGATATATTATCATACCAAAATCACGAACTGTCGTAATGCAGAAAAAATAGGCAGATACTCCTATACGATCCAAAATTAGTAGCTTTGGTACGTTTACAACAATTTATAAATGCACATAAATCTGTAATATTTTCCTAATTATGCTTTTGGAGCGATATACGATCCTTAATGCAGAGAAATAGGGAGATACTCCTAAGGCCGAGTAACCTGCATTTGATACAGCTTTACTTTATACAATCTCTTCCTTAAAAAAATACGTTTTTTTTGTTGTAAATAATTTATTAGTGTGTACTGTAAATTCTCCGATACAAAAGTAGTTATAAAAATTGAAGTACATTATTTTATACAATCTATTTCCGTCAATCATAACCTTACTTGAAGCCATGATTAGCCAATGCCCCTTCCTGAAGAGCACAGGACTGGGTAGTTGCCTTTCTATGAATTTACAGAAGTGTACTTTTCCTTTACTTGATGCATGAGTGTATATATAACTAGTATAGAATTTGTACATATGAGAAACTACCTTCTAGAATATAACATTTTTTATATGTCGAGGTTATTTAAATATCACTTTGTAAATATCCTTCAACTCTACATATAATTATATAGAAATTTGTAATCATATACACATACAGTTCCACACATTTGACTTCCGTGTTTGAATAATATATGAGTTGATATATTGTGTCTCTGCTTCTAATATAACATTATATAGCCCGCACATGCTTCAAAGTGCATCATTCAAAGTTTAGAGAATAAAAAGAAGAGAGGAAAATTAAAATTGCAGCAAATAAACAACAATATAAATAATTTTATCCGGTTCTTATTACCAAAAGGAAGAGGATTATAATGCTTTTAATTTCAATATGATCAAAGCTAGTGCATTTTTACATGTTATGTTTAAAAAAAATAAATTTTTTCGGAACTGCATGTCCAAGTGCTTGTAAAAATGTGAAATTTTGCGATGGAATGCATAAAAAAGACTATAATGGTGTGTGACACATGAAATTGCAGAGAACCTAATTATATTATATGTGTCTTAATTTAAATTTTATTTTATTTTCAATTTGTTTAGTATTTTATGCCGACCTTTCACTGTTCTATATACCCTCCAAAAGTGGTGTGGAGGTATACGCAATATAGTTTGTGATATTGCTTTCTTTCACTATGCATTGACGTATATGATGTGTTTATATATTTGTTTAATTTGATTTTTAAATCCACGAGAATTGGAGAAGGGGAAATTCTTCAGCATTTGTGTTAATAAGCCAGCATAATAATATATATTAAAAATAAAAGGGAAAATGTTAAAAATTTCCGTTGCCGGGACTCGAACCCGGGTCTCTCGGGTGAGAGCCGAGTATCCTAACCAACTAGACTACAACGGATTTAATTGAATCACGTGTTTTGCAAAACATATTCGTTATAACGATAAAGTCACGCACTTCCATCATACCTGTTTGGTTGCTGGGTTGGACTGGGTTGGGTTGAGCTGGGTTGGGATGGATGAATAGTAATCTGTGAGGAGAAAGTACCCTTGTGAATAGTAACCAGGGTTGGACCAACCCTGCCCAACCCTGCAACCAAACAAGCAGGGAAAAGGGAGTATGCTCCCTGGGAGTAGCCCGAGGCTACTCCCACGCTTATTTTTCTCCCATTTTTTATTTTTTTTGGAAAATAAAAATTGGTATATTCATCACTATATCTCTCTAACATTCTATTAAAATTTCGTTAGAAACAGAGACTCCTAAGCCCTCCATCCAGACACCATTTTTTTAACGATCGCATGATTTTTTAAATCGACCATGTTTGTATGGAGGCCGTAGGAGTCTCTGTTTCTGACAAAATTTTGATAGAATGTTAGCGGGATATAATGATGAATATACAATTTTTTATTTTCCAAAAAAATAAAAAAATTTGGGGGAAAATAGGAGTGGAAGCAGCTCCATTTATCCCTTATATTAACAGGAGAAAGAGTATAGAAAGTGATGAAGAGAAATAATGAAAATAGAAAGTGAGCAAATTTGGAAAGAGCAACCTCGAGATGAAGATAATATATAAAGTAGTCATAGATGGAGAGTTTTGAGAAGGGGAAGGAAGGTAATGAGGAGAGAGAAAGAAGAGATGTGACTACAGGAGTGAGAGGAGTAGATGTATGGGAAACATAGTTATGGAATGATGAGAGAGAAAGAGATGGGAAGAACGTTATTGTTGGTATTAATGCATAGAGAGGGTTTAGATATAATGAGGCGTTCGTGAAGACCGTCTTGTTATTCATAATTACACGTAATGTGGTCATTCATTTACAGAAAAGTTTGCATTAGTGTAAAAGGAATTCCATTTTATATTCTCATTTCAAAAGGATAATCTGATTTGGAAAATCTTAGGCAAGTACAAGTCGTGGGGGTGATGATTGTTTTTGTGTGCTTATTTGCACAAATACTCTAATCACTATATCTAAGGAAAAAATTGGAAGTAAGTCTAAGTCTTGGGGATTTTTATACCCGTCACTCTAAAAACTTTGCAAATCATCTTCTCGACCATGCATTCTTCGTAACTACTACTTAAGTCCCCCTAACTTGCTCTCTTTTACATCACAACTACTGTTGTCAATTCTATCTCTTCTTGAGTTAATATCTTGGGTTAAAATCAAGAATGAAGAAGAATTGACTCTAGACTTTCCCACCTCTCCTCTGAACTCTTCTTCTTCTTCTTCTTCTTCTCATTTCTAGATCAAACCATCTAAAACCATGATTTTCGCTCATCGGATCTACTCATGTTCTAGGGGGGATGGGCTAAGTGGCAGTGCTCTGTCGTATGATGGGCAAAGGGGATGGAAGCATGACGACTACATGCGAAATTAGGACCAACGTCGGTGATTACACATGTATTGTGACTATCCCTGACTTTCGTCCCATAATGGCTTCTGCTTTGCCTTCTTTCTCCTCCCTGAACTATCCAACATCCAAAGAAGAAATAGATGAAAAAGAAAAAAAATGAAGAAATGCGAAGTGCCTCAACGACGACTAAAACTCTAATCATGTGCCTCCCGAGCGAGCTCTCAAACTCTATCCTATCACTCCTCCCAACCTCCCTCCTCCCAACCCTCCTCCTCCCGCTCCCGTCCAGCTACATCATCGACACCTATATATCTCTTCTCTAACAATCCCACCTCCTCCGACTCTCCCTCGTTTGCCTTTCGCCTTCCTTTCCTCACTATCCGCTTCGGTAAACCTACTTCATGGTCTCCTCTCCATGACATGCTCACCTTCGCGAGATCTTCTCCTTTGCAAGGACCCACAATGGCACCTAGATTCTAGTTGCAGGTGGGGGTCAAGACACATGGTGTTCCCGTGTGGTAGCACAAGGACTGATGCTGTTAAGGCTCTGGATGTTGAGAAGACGGAGTAGGTGGTGCTGGAACCCATGCACTGGGCCCAGCAATGGTTCTAAGAGGAGATGAGAGGAATGGTGGAGATGCTAAGCACGGGTAGGGTCGATGTCATGAGGCTACAATGCTAGTGATAGGATGGGGAGGGGTGGGTGGTGGGGCCAACAAGATCGTGGAGGGAACGATAGGGAGGAGGAAGGATGGGGATGTGGAAGAAGATGAAGAAGAGTATTGTAAGTAAATATGATGTAAGAGAGAGGGGTCGATATATTCTTTTTTTGATGAAATCCTTTTACTTTAATGATCAATTGGATGGGAGTTAACCATGGGGAATATAGTGTAAGAGTTAGCAAGCTTACGGGGTTTATGTGATAATTACGAAGAATAGAGGGCCGAAAAGGTAATTTGCAATTTTTTTAGATTTTCAGAGTAAACATCACAATATACTAATGAAAATTAAGGAATTTCGAGGGTCGTACAGTTTCACAAAGCGAAACCACAATCGACGTGTTGACTGCTCAATAAATCCTAATCAATCAACAATTAACCCACAAATAAATTAAACAATGTAAATAAATATGTAGAGTTAAAATTTCTTATAACTCCACAACAAAGATGTGTATAGGTGCAAGTATGTGTAGATGTCGAGCACATGGAGCAAAACTGGACAGATTGTGCAATGAAATGAAAAAAAATTTGATTGTGGTTCTTTGTCTATTATTTTTATGTGGGGGTTTTAGTTATATATTTGTATGTTATTTTTGTTTTTATATTTTTGAAATTTGCATTTAATTTTATATTTTTTTTATAATTTCTTTATATATTTGTAGATTTTTTTATTTCTTTTCTTTTTTAAAATCTAATATAGGATATACATGGCTTTTATGCAATGTAAGCTAAAATAAATATAAATACAAAAAAAGAGTAAAAATAGAGAGAAAAGAATTTTTTTGGATTTTAAATATTTTTTACTATTTTTTATGATTTTTAAGAACTTTTGCTAATTCTCATATATTTTTAAAGTTGAAAATAGCTTAAAACATGGATAACATAATAAGAGGAAATTGAAATGGAGATTAAAAAATAGAAAATTAAGTTCAAAATTTTCCAAATCAATTTTAATACATAGATAATAATAAAGAGAAAATTATAAAATAGGGAAATATATTTTTGGAGTTTTTAAAATTTTTTATATTTTTATAAATGTTTTGAAGCCTTTTCAATTTTAAGAGTTTCTTTCGATATTTTTATGAAATTTCGGTCTGGAGTTGTAAAATAACTAAATAATTAAGAAAACTTCGGAATTTTTCAAAAAGATTTTATATTTGTAGGTATTTTATAAGTCAAATAGGGTCTTTTTGTACTATTTTTAATTTTAATAAATATTACAAAGGTCCAAAATTACAAATAAAAAAATGGAAGTAAATACAATAGGAACCTATGTCTATTTTTTGGGAATTTTGCGAGCACTGTAGCTATATTAAATGAATACAATAAAGACATGGAAATTCAATTATTAGTAGAGCATAAATGTAAATAAAATAAAGTACGAGGGTCAATATACAATTTTCCAAAAAAATTACAACTAATATTGAAAATTCTAGGTCCAAATCGAAATAGAACTTATAGGGTCACGCCTGCTAAATGGCCACCTCATGGGATGGGCACATGAGGTGAACTAGCGTAGACCAAAATGCTATTATCAAAAGTTGGGGGCTTATTTGCAAATATTGCAAAAAATTTTAAACGTTCAAAATACATTACAATATGCAGTAAATAAACGAATGGCAAGGGTGTGGGATGTAAATTACTCCCTAAGCATGCAAATTTGGCTATTGCTGGCGCGTACTTATCCACGTGGCGCTCCTTGTCAACGCGTTGATGGTTCACGTTGGACGCTCTAGTTTAGACTTCAGATCAGGATCCAATGTAATAATAAATTTTAACTCCACTTTTGCTTGTCATTGCTTGATTTCATATCGTGGGTTAATTGTTGATTAATACGGGTTTTGTGAGCGGTCGCCGCAGCGACATTGTGGTCCCGCCTTGTGTGGACTATTTAGACCCTTGCAAAAACCACGTTATCAGTGTCAGAACCTTGCTTTTTCTAATCAATGCAGGTTAAGAATCCGCCTTCTGAGAAGGATGGTCTACCAGCCTAAGGAAGTTGGGAGCGGTGGAAGGGTGCAAGCAGAAATGATGCATGGAAGGCCCACAATGACTAAAAAGTGACTCATTCAACTAGAAAGATTGGATTGTTTTCCAGCTATGCAATCATATAATGAAATAATGATGTCGATTACTCCTTTACCTTTTGACGAGTCCGTAAATTGCGGCTTTAAAAAGTTATTTTTATCTTTGTTCGTGCTTAAAGATATATGCCGTTCGTTGTAGGCGGCGATCGGAATCGGTCAAGAAATAACCACAAATATAATTCAATTTCAATCAAGTGGTTTTATGTTATTTTACTTGGACAAGTCCCAAGGTCGATCACAAGGAGGCAAAGGAACAACCTAGAGTTGTGTTTATCAAGGTTCGTGCACGGTTTTCATTGCGGTTTTTTTGGAATTTTTAATGCAAATAAAGGATGCAAGATGCAATTTTGGCCTATTTTAGGGACTAAAATATCGACTATGTCCAAACAATGTCCGAAAAATTTGAAACTAGGCCACAATGTAAATTATGATGAAATGAATGCACTGTATTTTTTTTGGGATTTTTGGATGCAATGTGAATTTTTTTATGAATTTTTGAATGCAAACAAAATGAATTTCAATATTTAATTATAATAAATATTAAACCTAATTGTTTCCAAGGAATAAAATTACCTAAGATCTATCACTAGGTGATTGATCTCAGAAAAATCCTAAACCTCAAAAATTTGATATCTAATACCTATTAAAAATTAAATAATGAAACATGCAAAATGATTTTTACAGGGCAAATTATGCATGCAAATGCAAATTTTTTTGGATACAATGTTAAGCACAACAATCTCTACAATGTTTGATTTTTCGGGGATTTTTAGAATAATAGTAAATCAATGGCAATTTTAAGAGCATAAAATGGACAAAGTTTGCAAATTTCCACCAAATAATTAATTAATAATTAACCGTCAATCACAAAAATACTCACAATATGTCCAGATGTAGAGAATTAAGCAACAAACATCGTGCTATTTTTTGATTAATAAATAATGTTGAGAAGAGGTTCCATATAGAGGGAGAACACAGTAGTGTAAATGCAATAAATATAAATAAAAATAATAAAAATAAATGCAGGGGGCTCATTTGTAATTACCAATTCTATGGAAGGTCTTTCTGCAATTTCTCCAGAAGGGCACGTGCCTGGCACGTGCCCTTGAGTCGGCGGGGCTGCTGCGTAAATAGTAAGGAGTCTTGGGGGCCTCCTTGCAAAAGTTCTGCTGCTCACGTGACGCCTTACGTACGAAGTCTGGCTCGGATCGCCACGTGTCGCGCGTCCGTGCCTCGGCGTGATCCGAGGCTAGTGGCTCGGCGATCTGCTTTGGGATGATCTGGACCGTTGACGACAATGCAATCTGACGGCTGGAGGTCCAGCGAACATCTACGGCTGGGATGGATGATGCTTGGAGATCGGATGGCTGGTGTTGGCCGACACAAAGCCAGGGGATGTCGAAGGAGCAGCGACGGATCTCCTTGCCGGCGATGGCTCTTTGGTGACGAAGCTCCTGGGTGCGATGAAGACGAGGGCCGGGCTGAGGTGAGATGGTCGGAGCAACGACGTTGTTGGCGGAGATGGTGGTTGAGCCTCGCGGAGGCTCGATGTCGATTGAAGGCGGAAGCGTACGGTGAAGTCGATGGCGGTGCTCCTGTGGTCGGGGTAGGCGGCGTCGATGAGCATGTCGATGGAAATGAACTCGAGGCTGGGAGGCGATAAAGCTCGACGAAGATCGGAGGAAGAGAGGCGGAGGCGTAGGAGATGGAGTGACGGTGAAGATAGAGAGAGATGATGATGATGAGGCGGAGGAAAGAGGGCGTACCTTGGCGGAGTTGTATCGTCGGAGGATCAACGACGTAGGAGGCCGGAGCGGGGCAGCTGCTAGTGGCGGAGCTGCGACGAGGCGATATGCCTTGGATCACACCGACGGTAGGGCTGTCAGGACATGATCAGGAGAACAACGGATAGGTTGGACGGTGGCGGAGGCGCCGTTAAATAGGGGAGGGAGAGAAGGGGGCCGGCGACTGAAGTGAGTTGAGCGGAGGTTGGTTAGCGTCCGGTTGCGAGAGAAGCGGAGTCAGGTGATGGCGAGATTAGCGGGGTGGCGATTGGCCTTGCGCAGGGGGGGGGGGGTTGCGAGGAGTCGTCGGTGGAGGATTCGGGGATGAGTTGGGAGAAGACGAAGGCCAGGCGCCGTTCGATCAAGCGAGATCGAACGACCCCTGTGGCGACACGTGGCGGGTCAGGATGGAAGGGGCAAGGCACGTGCGTTGCGCGTGCCTGGGATGCACGTGCGACGCACGTGTGTAGGCTTTAATTTTTTTTTAATAATGAAAATGAATTGATAAAAATCCCAAAAAACGCTGACACATGGCGGCACCTGGTGCTTCCACGTGCTAGCACCAGAAAATTCCGCAATAAAAGCCTTTAGAAAATACAAAATAAATAGCAAACGACCTCGGATCGAAAAAGTTTCTTCATGAAAATTGCTCGTCTCGATGAGATCTACAACTTTCATGAAGACATCAAAACCAAACTCGATCAAATGCACAAAGTGAATTTTTGGGGTATCCTATGTACATAGAATACCTTGGTATTTTTGGATTTTATAATTTTTATCATTTTTAAATCAGATAAAAATCCGAAAAAACATGGTAAAAATCAAAGATAAATAAAGACACCTAAATCTATTTTTTTGGATTTTTATTACTTAAGGAAATATGTACATAAAATATCAGGTCAAAAACCGCTAAAATACACAATGTACAAAAGAGGCCCAAAATCCAACTTTCACATATGAGCTTCGATTCACTTGAACTTGGCCTTGTTTTGAAGGTAATTGCATGTACATTAGTTCAAAAGTGAATAAGATCAAATCGGACACTGGATGGGGAAGATATGTGGCTTTTAGTCCGAAAATCCTGAAACTAGGGGTTGGGTTTTTGGTCCACTTATTTGGTTTAATATTTTTTGTATTTTTCATTTATTCTTGTTAGTGATATGTACACGGTGGAGGTAGTTTTGTGTCATTCGGAGTTAGCATGAATGAGTTAAAAATTAGGGAAGCTAGGCTATTTACAGGTCAATTTTGGCAGAGATTTTTGGCTTCTTATTTTGTGCAGAAATTATGGATAAAATGCAATTCTTATGCAAACATGCATGAATGCTAATTATGCAGAATAAATGGCAACATGCTGTTGATTTTGAGGATTTCAAGCTTAATAAATGAGATTTAGAGTGATGAATCCGAGATTCATCACCTTTCTAGTTCCTCGAAGGAGCAAGTCGTTAGTAAGAGATATGTACGGTCGAATCTATTACTGACAGCATCACACCTGTCACCACTTTCTCAGAAACTGTCTCATTTCGGAGACAATCGGAAACACCAGATGTTTTGTTAGATCCACTTTCCGCTTTCTTGTTTTCGATCTCATGACGTCACTCAAGGCTTCAACGTCAGCCAAGCCCGAGCCGTAGTTTATGTCTATATTAAGCATAAATATCCTCTTTTAAGCATATTCTGGGCCCGGTACACGACAAAATAGTCTATATAAAGCATAGTAGATTCTCTTCATTAAGTGATCGGAAAAATCAATATGGCAACTGATGGAATAACCGCTAAGCGTAACAAACGACTCCAACTTTGTATTTCAAGTCGATTACGTTTAACCAAGCTATACCACCGCATGCACTCGCTCGTCGGTGTTTGTCCATTACATTCATCTACATCGTTGTACCTTTAAAGATTCATCAAGATGGATCAAAGCAAGCACCTCTAGATTGTACCAATGGCAAATCTGCAGCAAGTTTAATCTAAAGACAGTTCTTGGAGGCCTTATGACCAAAAAAGGACATGCCAATGACAAGAGAGAAGGTGCAGGGCACTGATGGGATCCTCCTCGCTTAACTCGTGAGTGGTAATTAAACAACAGCTGGAGCATTAATCTCTGCAGATAAGTTGAAGAATACCTATGTACAGATATACCGTGCGGTTACAACATTTCAAAAGAGAAGGTCCAATGGCGGATGTTCTGGCATACGTTAATCATTTATACAGAGAGGGGGTTCCTCGGTCTCCATTAGACAAGTAATTATAACCTCATGCAGAGACCCGTGTGACATTTTCTCACCCTTGGCTGCTATATATACGCACTCCTCTCAAACCTTACTGCTCCAAGCAACACATTGAGGTTCTGCATCCTCATAGCATTGCATTCCTCTCTCCCTCTCTCTCTCTCTCCCCCATCGGTTTGTTACTGCAGAGGTTCTATTCTTTGTGTTTCAGCTACTGCATGTGTTGTTTCTATTCTCCGTAGATTTTTTCTTCTTTTTTACTTATAAAATTAGAGCATAAATTAAGACGATAATTATTTAAGTGATGTCTCTATGGACTTTCCTTTCAGAATTAATTGTATGCTACATGTCATAACCCTTTGTTGTGATGGTTAATTATTTGGTTTTATAGATGGCCAGCGATCAGAACCTGACGCAAGAGATCGAGGCTGCTGGTCGACTCGCTCTCCATCCACCACCACAACTACCTTCCCACGTTGCCGAGGAGAAGAAGAATAAGCGTGCACCACTGAGCCATGAGCATGAGAGCGGCCCGTCTAAAAGACGCAGGACCAGGTTCCACTGGACGCTGGAAGAGGACAGGATGCTGACTAGACTGGTTCTACGATATGGCCCGCGCAGATGGTCTTCCATTGCCAAGTTCTTAAATGGAAAAACTGGTATTAATTATTCCACCCATCCACCCTTCGATAATCAAGATGCAGTACTCAGTATTATACCTCCAGCTTATCTATATCTCACGGTGTACACTACCATGCACCGTGCGATGCACATGTATAGATAGGTGGTGGAAGCTTGATTATCGAAAGCACCCGTTATCCGTCCGTGCGACGACGACGGCTCTTGGATAACAAATTAACAACTCGTGTGAAAAATGCAGGACGGTGCTGCAACGTCAGATGGTTGGATCACCTGGATCCGAGGATCAACCGAGAACCCTTCACCGAAGAAGACGATCGCAGATTGATGGAAGCCCAAAGGAGACTGGGGAGCAGCTGGTCTTCCATTGCCACCCTCTTCCCCGACAGATCATATAATGCAATCAAAAGACGCTGTTATCTGCTCAACGCCCGGCTGAAGAGATCGGCGGACCGTGAGGATCGCGAGAGGCCGACTAGCAACAACGGTGGAGGCATCAACGGTAAGGAAGCCGGTGTCTCGGAAGAAACAGGCAGCTCCGAGGTGCGGCCGTTCTATGATTTCTTGGGGGTTGGAGCATGAACATGGATGAGGACCTCAGGGCAGGAACAGGTCCAAGGATCAATATTTCCTTCTGATTGGTCCAATTTCGTCGTATGTGTATCCTGCCAACATCCAGGGAAGAGTACTGATCATGTGGTCTATTTTAGTTATATATGTATGCACCCATCTAATAAAAGGCCATTTCAAATGTGGCTTCTCTTTTAAGCTCGTGTTGTTCACCCTAATATTATATGGTGCTATGTGTGTGCTTTTAATACCTAGCTTTCTTTCAAATGAGGTGGATCTTTTCAGAAATTGTAGAGGTTACTAAATTTAGTAAAAAATTTGTAAAAGTGTAAACAGTACATTATAAAAAATAATTTTGTAAAACATAGCACTCAAATTTAAATTAACATTTTCATCCAATATTTTTATAATTTTATTTCACTATATATGTTGTGTTAACATTTTATTATTAAATTTATGAAATAAGAATGTGTAAAATATACTCGAAAGATTCCTAAGTTGATGGTGGTTCATCATATATATGACCCACATCATTCGAAGTTTCTTCTATATATATAGGATTTTTATCCAATTTGCCCTTTGCCTAATAGAATTGGTATCGTCACCCAATTGTGGTTGTCCATCCACTAGATTCAATCCCAAAAAATATGAATCGATTTTCATATGGAAATAAAACAAAAGTAAAAATTAAAATATTTTTAAAAATTGATTTATGTTAATGGAAAGGGGAAGGCACATGTATATGATTGCTATAATCCATCGTTTCATTCCAACACAATGCAATTGTTTTGTTCCAATGCAATGTATGAGATATGTGATTTGTTTTCATGATTTAATCGTTTATTTCTATCATGATTTCGTTATTTAATAATTTTTTCGGTTATATTAGCAGTGTTTGGGATCAAAACAAGTGAGACGATGAGTTCAATAAAAATGATTTATTCGAGAAATATTATTAAAATATGAGAAAGTAGTGTTTATAATATCAAATTTTATTCATTTTGATACACGATATGTAGTCCTAATTGATTTTTTTATCGAAGGTATTTTCAATTCATATAATAAAAAGTTGCAACAAACACAGTTGTTACTTTCCATGTGTTACTTTGAAAAATATATTGAGTTACTGAAGTATTTTCTTAATTTACTTATAAAATATTTTATGCTACTATTTCTAATACAATTGTCACTTTTAATGTGTTATTTGGAAAATATAATGAGTTCCTAATGTATTTACTTAATTTTTGCTAAAATAATTGTTACTTTTCATGTGTTACTTTGAAGATATACTGTGTTACTGATGTATTTAAATTACTTATCTTGTGCCTATTTGAAATTAAGTTTCTCATTTTTTCTCTTTATATTCCAAGTGTTCCACAAGATGGAGATTTTGTTATTACTACTTCCTCTTTAATTCTTACAACTCGCATCTAGTGGTTTACTAATTCATCTTTTATTTCAGGTATGCCAGACATCCGAACACTTCTTATATTTCGTGGATGAACAAGTTAAATAATGAAGCATTGATGATCATTGAATGCTTACTGATTAAAGAGGCAGGAAGAATATATTGGACAATATTATTAAGAACTAATCAATCTTTAACTAATATAAGAGGTAATTAATCAATATAGTTATCAAATAATAGTTGACATGTAGCTGTAATTTCAGTAACTAATTACAATGAGTCAGTAATATGAACATGAATATTCAGTAATTGTTCGTATAAATTCAATAATATTCTTACTCAATTATCTAGTAATTATTCATAAGTACTAAGTAACTATATCTTCATTAATAATTGTGTAGGCAGTAGAAAAATAAAAATATCGTATAAGTAAATAGATCAGTAACTCGATATATTTTCAAAATAATGCATGAAAAATACAATAGTAACTTTATTTATGAGATAACAAAAAATATCTTGAAGTAACATTTATTTTTATATCAATAACTCAATGCAAAGGATAAGTAACATATATAATATAATGGGATTGGGGAGCCTGCACCCATGTGTAGTTAACTTCCCTACACCCATCATTTTCCCCTCAATTGTTTTGATTTTTTGAAATGAATTCTTAGGGGATTTACTTAGAATATTAAATGAAATATATGTTTCCAATTTTATGTAAAACATACATCCCTATCATCTCCATCGGAAGGGATCGATTTCAGAAAATTTGAGACCGTTAAAATTTGACTATCTTGATGAGTAAGTTAGAAGTCTCAAAATAAGTTGAAATTTGAATGACGTGATTGTGATATATTGTGATCTAAATATCCCAAAGATTCAGTTCAAAAAAATAAAAAAATTTGAGGAAAAAAAGGTGGGTGTAGTAAGTTGCACATGGGTATAGGCTCCCTTTTCCCTACTATAATTGTTTAAGTAAGAATTACTCAAAGATAAGTAACATTTAATATATTGTCGGTAACGTTTGCAAATAAATCACTAACTATGTATTACAAATATATGTCAAGGAAAAGTAACTATTGTATCTATATTCGTAACACATTGTGAAAGATAAGTAATTTGTTGAACTACCTAAGTAACTTAACGAATATAATTGAATCATTACGAAGGATAAAATAAAAGTTGTTCGATTTTAAAAGGAAAATGTTTCGAACTCGCTCTTTCTGAAATATTATTCTCATCATCTGAATCCAATTACAAGTCATTCGTCGTTGCTCCTTCTTATATGATGTTCTCACAATCCAAATCCAACAAGGAATCATCGTTCATCCTTGCTTATGAGATATCATGATCCAGATCCAATCACAAATCATCCATCACATCAAAAACTAAAAAACAAACGATCAGATTCTATCAATAACATGAAATAAATGTCTAATATTCAAAAACAATATCTTGCATGGACAAAATCGATCGCCTCATTTTACAAGATTGATCTCCTCACGTTGCCAATCACCATATCAATCATCTCTCGTTGAAATAAAGTACGTTCCCACAAATGCATATTATTTTTCGAATTTCTTATAATTTCCAATTTAATTTTATTTCCATTATGGTTACAGTTCCTACTATTTGAGGATTAAAAAAGCGTCTTAAAAAGGAGATACACGTGTAATATGAAGATCATTGGATTAAGATCAAAGGGCTAAAAAGAGGGGCTCATCTCATTTCTAATGGACATAGGACTATGAAAATTTAGGTACGTGTGATCGGAAGAAGATTGAGGCAAGTTTCCAACGTAAAAGAAAACCAATTCAGATTCATGCTAGGTCGCTCAACTATTGAAGCCATCCATTTGCTGAGGAGAACAATGGAGATTTATAGAGATAAAAGGAAGAACCTCCATATGATCTTTATTAATTTGGAGAAGGTTTATGATTCTGTCCCATGAGAGATATTGTGGAGAGTTTTGGAGAAGAGACAAGTGCATGTCCTATACATTAACCTCGTAGGGGACATGTATGATAGGGCTTTATATTGTGTAAGGACCTCATTTGGGAAGACTAGCTATTTTGACATCAACATTGGTTTACATCAAGGTTCGTCTTTGAGTCCATTTCTTTTTACTTTGATTACGGACGAGTTGACAAGTCACATTCAGTATGAGTTACCTTGGTGTATGTTATTTGTTGATGATATTGTGTTGATTGGTGAGACTAGATATGGAGTAAATGAGAAGCTTGAGGTCTGGATACATGAGTTGGAGACTAAAAGATTTCATATAAGTAGGGTTAAGACGAAATATATGGAGTGCACCTTTGATGGAAGCAATGGTGAAGGAATCGATGTGAAGATTGGTGACAATAACATTCAGAATAGAGATTCTTTTAGATATCCGGGATCTATTTTGCAACATGATGGGGAAATTGATAGAGATGCTACTAATAGAATAAATGCTGGCTGGCTAAAGTGGAGAGGAGCCTCTGCAGTCTTCTGTGATAAGAAAATTCCTTTAAAAATTAAAGGAAAGTTTTACGAAGCAGCCGTGAGACCTGCCATGCTCTATGGATCTGAATGTTGGCATGTGAAGCATAGACCTGTGCAGAGAATGGCTGTAGCAGAAATGAAAATGTTAAGTTGGATGTGTGGAAACACACATAAAGATCGGATTCATAATGACGCAATCAGAAAGAAAGTTGGTGTAGCTCCGATCGAGGATAAGATGCGAGAAAACTGCTTAAGATGGTTTGGTCATTTGGAAAGAAGATCAGGTGATGCACTAATTAGGAGATGCGAGTGTTGGGATGTTGAGCCGGCTAAGAGAGGGCGAGGACAACCCAAGAAGTGTTGGAATACGAATGGATCTTAGTTTTGTGGATATAAGCCCGGGTTTTATCCACGATAGATCTGAATGGATGCGAAGAATCCATGTAGCCGACCCTACTTAATTGTGGGAAAATGCTTTGTTGATATATATATATATATATATATATATAGGGGTTGATGGGGCTGCCCCCTGGGGGCAGCCAACATGGATGCCCCGCCCCATTTTGGGACAATTTTTTTTATTTTATTTGAAAAATATCATCATGTATATTCATCCCTATATCCCTCCTATATGCCATTCGAATTTCGTCAGAAACAGAGACTCCTACGGCCTCCATCCAGACAGAGTCGATTTAAAAAATCCTGCGACCGTTAAAAAAATGACATATAGATGGAGGCCGTAGGAGTCTCTGTTTCTGACGAAATTCGAATGGTATGTAGGAGGGATACACGGATGAATATACATGTTAATATTTAAAAAAAATAAAAAATTTTGCCAAAAAATGGGGCGGGGCAGCCATGTTGGCTACCCTAGGGGGCAACCCCATCAACCCCTATATATATATATATTATATATATATATATATATATATATATATATATATATAACCTACATCATCATGATATAGGTAACTTACCTACACCTGCTCCCTTTTCCTTTTACTTTTTTTGATTTTTTTTGAAAATCAAATCTAAGAGAATATAGATTATTATATATCAACATGTTGTCATTCAAAAGGAGGCGGCGAAGACCACCTACTTAAGCCACGTCTAGAAGAGGCAACTCTGGCTCAATTGCTGGTCTGCCTGCTTCCTGTTTTTTCTAATCTCGGCACTAGTATCGGACATGAATAACAATATCCAGTGCAAACATCATATATTAAAGTTTTAAATATCAAAATCCAGAAGTTTTACACAATATAATAAAAATATCAGTCCATGATTACACGAGTTAAACTACATCCAGCAGAGTCCCCTCCGTCTCTTCTATTGATTACACAAGTTAAACTGCATACACCGAATGGAAATCTGCCCAAGTCCACTGAAGTCCTCCCTCGAGTGCGATGCTTCGAGGAGTCGCAGTGTATCGGTATCTCTTGGATTGCTCCAAATTGGCGCAGGACACGATCTGCAGTGTGAAGCTCGACAATACAGAATTGAATAATGGGACTTTGGTAATATGCAAATCCCGTGCCTCTAGACAATATGATAGAAGTTGAGCTACAGCATCAGCTATGTAGGGCTTCCACTTATAATTAGAGTTACAATTTTAGTGGGTAGACGACGACATGTAAACAAAAATGATCATTACCTGATCGACAGTCTTTGAGTCAAGGGCATCTACTACAAGAAATTAGACGTAAGACAACGAATAGTTTGTGCATTCATTGCTTATGATGTTAAAAATATAACAACGAATAATAATTAGCAACGAATGTCATATTCATTGTTAAAGGTTTATAACGACGATTTTTCTGTTGGCTTATTCGCTAAAATTTATAGAAATCGTTGCAAAATTAAGAAATGATTAGAAGAAAAAGTTAAACGAATGATTATTGTTATTTGATTCCTTATATCATCGAAAACCTTTACTCATTGCGATTTTAAAGAAGCAAACGACAAACAATATTCATTGTTATATATTTAACTACGGAAGATATGATGATGAGTACTAAATTATTCATTGCCTAAGGCTAATTTTCTTGTAGCGATCCTTGTAGGATCGCACCATGTGTGTCGGCTCTATTGTTACGTCAAATTTAGCATGCCTTATGCAAGGGACTACCTCTCCAAGCAGGGCAATGATGGATGATAGGCTCGGTATGAGGGAAACACTCCCAAGCCAACAACCGTAAAAGAACGAGAGGACCGTGTTGTATTTAAGAATTGTAATTAGATTTTAATTGGAAAATCTATGTAATTACAATTGGAGTAAATTTGATTTCAATTGGGAAACCAAATGGCTTGGAGGAAAAGTTGGGAATTCTCAAATTTGTAACATGGAAAAGTTTGGATGGAAGTTTAGTACCATAGCTTGGAGCTCTAAACTTTTGGTGGACTTATATATGAGTTCACACCCCAAGCTCTTATAGCAATAATAGAGAGAAA
This sequence comes from Ottelia alismoides, assembly GCA_037367405.1. Lineage (NCBI taxonomy): Eukaryota > Viridiplantae > Streptophyta > Magnoliopsida > Alismatales > Hydrocharitaceae > Ottelia > Ottelia alismoides. The sequence goes on along the minus strand of JAZKJV010010188.1, from coordinate 66,187 downwards.
GAATGGAGGACCACACACGCGCACGCTTCGCTCCGTCTCCGGCTCCGGCTCGGGAGAGTCAACTCGGATCTCGATACTTTTGTTATAGGTTTCATTTGGTAAGTCGATTAAATTAATCGCATGATTAATTTGGTAAATCGACTAAAATGGGAATCAACTCTCCATCATGGACGCATGTTTATGGGCGTGATTTCGAGATCCGAAATGACCCGTTGAGGGGCGTTTTCGGAATTCGAAAGGCACCGCGCTAGGGCACACGACCATCTATTTAAATCCCTTCCCTCACGTCGTGCTATACACACTCGCAAGAAACTCTCACACCGTCTTTTCTTTGTTCCGGTTCTTCCTTGCGCGGACGAACCGGTGCTTCTCTTTCTCTCAGCTGCTAGTTTTCGGAAGTACTTTCGAGGACGATCTCGTCGGTGTGCGCGGACGAAGATCGTGTGCCGTCGTATCCTGGGACCGGATCGCCAGTATCCTACGCAACGGTATTGTGGGGGTGATATCCTCTCTAAGTAAAAGAAGAATAAGGTTAGAGATAACAAAGTAAAAGAAGAATAAGGTTAGAGATCACTGAAGCGTCCATGAAATGAACTGTCCTTTGTTTGCCGCAATATGTTTATTGCTTTATCTTTCATAGATCTCGCCCTGTTGTATGTTTCCGTTTACTTAATCCATTCCTATTTGCATATTATAATCGGGTAATGGATTGGACCTGCATGATATTAATTTTGATAATCTGTAATGCTTTTCCGTCAATCCATTTGGATCCGTGTATTTACTGTTTATTATATGCGGTGGTAATCCTGTTTTCAAAAGACCGCCTATCTCAACCACTTCCACCCTTGATGCAACACACATTTGACGGTACAAACATGCTAAGTAGGTACTCCAGTTGTATATCTCACATGTTTCAAGGTCCTCTAGCAAGGGGAGGTAGATAAGAGACTCCTCGTTCTCCGACTTGTTGGGGAAAATAATGCCTCATATGAATCGCATAATATAAGCCCATGAAAATTGTACGATGGTCTCTTCCTTGGCATCAACTAGGAAGGCGGAGAAGTGATCGGCCAAATAGTTCGTGCAAATGCGTGCTCTACCAATATTGGGCTCTCACAAAGCCCTACCCAGTTGGGATTGATGAGAGGGATTATGATGTAAGACAGAGCAAGTCTATAGGATTTAGGTGATAATTCGGAAGAATGCATGATCGATAAGGTAATTTACAAGGTTTTTACGGTGAGAAGTGAAAAAATCCCCAAGACTTATGCTCGCCTTCAATTTTCTTCATACATGTCGTGACTAGTATATTTGCACAAATAAGACCACACAAACAATATCACCCCCAAGACTTGTACTTGCCTTCGACTTTCCAAATCAGACTATCCTTTTGATAATTAAAAGAGAAAATAGAATTCTTTTTACAACAAATGCAACTTTTTATAAATTAATAACCACATTACACGTAATCATGAATAACAACTCATTATATCTTAACCCTCTCTATGCATTAATACTAATAATAACGTTCTTCCCATCTCTCTCTTCCCTCATTCTATAACTATGTTTCCCATAAATCTACTCGTCTTTCTCTCTCTTCATTACCTTCCTTCCTCTTATCAAAACTCTCCATCTCTGACCACTTTATATATTATCTTCATCTCGAGGCTACTCTTTCCAAATTTGCTCATTTTCTATTTTCATTGTCTCTCTTCATCACTTCATACATATTGTTATCTCTCTCTTAATGTAAAGATTTTTTTTACGAAACTTTAAAACATCCAACATGGACTAAAGTACAAAGGAAATAACTATAAAGATTAATTTAAATATGAAATAGACTATCCTTATTGTCATAACCTAAAATCAATATTCTGGATTCTATTTTTCAATCGAGCAATATTTTTCTTTATTTGGCTAAAACATTATTTAGTGGATTATCCCTGAAGTCCTTGCCAACTACAATCTATTCCAATAAATAAGTTTAACATCTTTTTTACTACTTAAATTCCGGCTAGCTATTTGTCCACCAACAATTAATTTCTTGGATAACCAATGTCCAATTTCTAAGGTAAGTATTCTTTCGGTCATTTTTTTATGCTAGTTGACTAGTTTAAATTTTCGTCCACTGACAATTTCTTTTAGTCAACTAATTTGATCTGACCTTTGTTTATCTTCTACCTAGCCTTTGTCAACTAATTTCTTTTAGTAAATCTTCTTAAGCTTATAAATAAGACTATTAAATCCCTTTTTACTCCTTGATTTTGCAAATAATTCATTTCTATCATCTAAGGGACTTCTGATCCTAATTCTACTCATTTGTGCATGCAAGTACTCAATTGCTTAACTGTGTTCTCAAGTGCTCTCAAGCCTTGTTTAACTTCATCTAAGCTCAAGTAAGTTTGATTATTCAGATTATATGTTAATAATGTATTTTCTTTTTGTTAGCTTATTTCATACATGTCCCATGTTGCGGGTTCCTTTTTCCTTGATGAATAAAATCTTCATGGGGGTTATCTTAGGAAAGATATAACTTGTACATGGGGGTTGTCATAAGTCTCATTTAAGTACTTTTCGTGTCTTCCTCGCCTTGTCTTGACCGGCTCAACATCTCAAGTCTCATTTCTTCTAAAGTGCATCAACTGGCCTCCTGTGTAAATAGTCAAACCATCTTAAGAGATTTTCAACATATATCATATCAACAACTTTTCTTCTGATCGCATCATTTCGAATTTGATCTTTTCGTATATGACCACATATCCATCTTAACATTTTCATTTATAGTAACATCATTCTATGCATATGTATATGGTTCATAAGACAACAATCAGATCCATAGAGCATAGCATGTCTCACAGTTGCTTTGTAATACTTACCTTTGATTTTCAAAGGAATTTTCTTATCATATAGAACAATAGAGGCTCCTCTCCGCTTTAGCCAACATGCATTTATTCTATGAGTAACATCTCCATCAGTTCCCCATAATGTTACATTTTGATTCCAAGTATCGAACATAATCTTTCTTCCGCAGGTTATCGTCTCGAGTTTTCACCTTGATCACCACTACTTTCTTCAAATACCACTTCATATATTCAGTCTTAGCCCTGCTTATATGAAATCCTTTAGTCTCTAAGGCATGTCTCCAAATGTAAAACTCTGTATATTCATTATAAGTTTTGGAGGATTTCTAACATCCAAAAAACATAAACGATGACATCATTTCATAGAGATCATCAAGACTTTTCCAACGAGTCTAAAAACGTAAAATTCTGAGCATCCTAGCTCAAGTTATTGATGTTTTAAGATGAAGGGTTAAGATCCACATATGGACTCAAACCGGATCCAAATCGGATATGAAATTCACCTCTTTTCTATAAATATGAGATGGTAAACTATTCTCTCAAAAACCTAGCCACCCATCATCTCTTCCCTCATCAAAGAACCACCTATTTTGTCGAAATAATCGATGGAGAGCCGCAATCGTCGACAAAGAAGGTGTTCTGGTTGATGATCCGAGACTACCAATGCGCAGGAGAGCTCGGGGTCACTTTCGTGGGCGAATTCTCACTACGAACAAAGTCAGAAACACTATTTTCGTGCGAGAGGAGGTCACGAAGGAACATCTACTACAACAAAATTGGACTATAATGACATTTCTTTTTTTTAATAAAAAAAATCGTCGCTAAATTAGCCATTGTTACATATGTAATGACGATATTATTCATTGCAAACTTTTTTATATTTGAAAGTAGAGATACATATAAAATCCATCATTGTATTATTAGAGATGGCCCATATAGTGACAATTATACGTTATTATTTTTTAAAAAATTAACTAATCGTCGCTAAATTTGGAACTAAAAAATAGCAATGATTAATTAAATTTTTTTAAAAAATAATGCATAAGCATCACTACATGGGCTGCCGCTAATGATACATCGACAATAATTATATGTTTAGTGAGCTGAAAGATGTTCTCGGGGTAGACAATGATTTTGCCCATTATTGGAGTTGAATGTTCCCTCTTGCCCCACTGAGCTGACTTAGATCAGTTTCTAGCTTCCACTAAACTTGCCTTTTTTAACAAGACTATAGGGCCTCACTTCTTCTCTTTTCTTTCAACTTATCCTCGAGATAGAATGATGAATTATTAGCCTCTTTCCCATGCATCCTCAAAGAAAATTCACTCAAGGGATAGAGGAAATTCATCTCACACTTCTTTTCACAGGATTTTCAAGTTAAGAAAGCAATCATTAGGGAAAATCAAAGTAATCCGCTTTGATGTTCAAGATGTAACCAGGGTCTAAGCCAACAGTGGTCAAAGACCACCAATAGCAGTAATGACGATAAGACCACTGACCACTTAGCAATGGGATGGAGGGTTCAACAACAAATGAAGGGGACTATCGTTTTAAATGTCGTCGAGCTTTTATATTACTAGTTGGCGAATGGAGTGAGAAGTTATTAACCACGGGGGAGTGGAGACCATTATACTTAGCTGGTGAAGGCCCACTAAACTAGCTTCCATTATTGTAGAAGCTCAGACTTAGTGGTTGAGCTTTGATATTGCTACTTGGTGATGTGAATTTATATCTTTCTACAACTCATCACTCATTTGTAGAGGATCGAGTACCCCCCCTATCGGGTGCTTTTAATAGTTGTCCTGTTAGACGAGCAAAGAAGCCTTCCTCTTTGCATCACATAAGTCGAACTGAGGCTTGCTAGATCTCTCTTTCCAACATTACCACGGAGATACATTTCAACTACTAATTATATAAAAGGACAAAGAGACATCTGCAGAAGCTGATAGGAGAGGAAGAATATGAAAGCGATTCTGATTTTCCTATGTCTGGTCAGATCAGGCTATCTAGTGGGCTCAAACCACTTTGCGGATCTACCACATGGAAAGAGAGATGACATTCGGGTTTCTTCTTAAAGAGGGCGAAAAGATAAAGAAAAAAGATGGCTGCCGCCTATTAGGCATGAGTCCCGGCGACTGTCATACTCACTTTTCATCCTTTCCACTCTCTCTTTACCCTTCTACTGTAGATGGGTTGACCAATAAGCAGGAGAAAGACCACACCAACCCTTTGTGGGTCATGGGTGCCTATATCTCGGAAGAGTCTCAAGAGCCCACCCCACCCTTCTCTTTTCTACTGATCCTGCTCAATCTTTTACACAGATGTTTCTCTCAACCAGATCATGTGGAGAAAAAATATTCTCAGAAGGAGGGAAGGTGCTCCCTAAGATACAACTCATAGCATGTTGACAAAGGCGAGGCTCCTTGCACTCCCACTGCCCATACACATCATCTCCCTCACTTGTTGTGAGTCCTTGAGTCATTGATTAGTAAACGTCACGATGCTGGTGATGATCATGACCATAGTTGTCTGTCTCTGGTTTGTCGGCCGATAAGATCACTGAGATTGACCAATCAACTGGCTATTCCTTATTCTTCTAAATCGAGAAAGTCAACCGTCGATCTCTTCCAAAGGTATCAGTTGTCTGCATGAATCACATTCTTCTAATCTACGAGTCACCTTCTTCTAAGATTAAGTTTATAATTTATGAAGTCCTTCAATCTCTAGATCAATGGGTTCGGATAAAGGAGGGGTATCAGGCTGCAAATATATATTCACCTTAGAAAGGCTCCCCTAATATATAATAGCGGTATATATGACTAGATTATAAGATGGGGGCGGGTGCGAAAATGATAAGAACCATATGTGATGGAACTATAACATAGTAAATGCCAAGAGAAAAATTTAAAAGAAACTACAAACTTTGATATAACTGAGTAGTTAGTTGAGATCACATGTCGATTCATTCGACATCCTCCCCTTTCCTGCATCTTCATACTCTATTCCCACCGTTTTGCTGTATCCTACTTTCTTGTCGTGGCCCTAATTCCTGCTTCTATCAAATGAAGGAGAAGATGCGCTTTATGGAAGGAGAAAGGCCTCTCGTCAGTGGGGTATTTCTATTTATGTTTTCTCACCCTAATCAAGACCTAGAATTCTTGCTTTGTAGTTCGTGTGACTATCAATGGCGGTTAGTGGCCTTGTCAATGAAGTTCTTTCTCATAGGGTATCGGGAATGCTGGAGAGTCCTCGCAAGAAAAAAAGTCTGGCCTGTCGGAACTGCTATAGTCCATGTAACAAAGGACTGTCACCCCGGGTTAGGATTATTTCGTTAACCGTTGATCCCTATCTTTTCATTCACAAATCTCTATTATGGGAGGTTTATGTGATGATAGCGAAAGCACCTTAGGACTAAACTCTTCTTCTTTTCGTGGGGGGTGCAAGTGGGTTGACCATCAAGCGGGGGAAAGGACACACCAACCCTTTGTGATGGTGGGGGGGGGGGGGTGCCATTGTCCCGAGAGAGTCTTAAGAGCCCACATGGCTCTTCTCTTTTCTACTGATTCGCTCAATCTTTTTACATCAATGTTTCTCTCGACCATGTCATAAGGAGAAGGCAAAATCTTCTCAGAAGGAATGAAGGTGCATGTGCGCACACACATACACACGCATATACAGGCACACACACAAGACACACACATAGTACCTTTCAAATGGAGGGGAGGTGCGTGTCGATCAGCTAGGCGACGACGCGACGCCTCTCTTGCACGGGCATTGACATGGGGGAGGGCAAGAGGTGGTGCCTCTCTTGCTCAGGCAGTAGCTTGGGAGAGGACATCTTTTGCATAGGTGATGACATGGAGATGGTGAGAGGAGGAGAAACATAGATTTTGAATTAGAGCAAATGATTTCCTACCATTTAAGGATGTATAGTTACCACATTCTAGATATAGAATGTGATAAAAGGACTAAAATAGATTTCTCAACATTAAAATAATACATTTAATATGCAATTAATTCCATCCACATGATTAAAAATGAAAGGATGAGATTGCATGCTCACCATACGACGGTGAGCCTCAATCTCAGTTGGAGTTATTCCTATACATACATATACACATGCACACAGGGAGGGATGCTCTATTAGAGGCCCACTGGATTAGCAACTCCCGTAAGTCCTCTCGATTTGGAAGGGGCACTGAACCTTCTCCTAGATAGAAGTTGTCACTTGTAGGATACTTGGGTGTTTGGGGGCAAGGGGGGGGGGGATTATCTATTAGAGACCCACTGGATTAACACCTCCCGTAAGTCCTCTCGATTTGGAAGGGGAACTGGACCTTCTCGTAGATAGAAGTCATCACTCGTAGGATACTAGGGATGGGCCGAATACCGGAGGTCGAGACCTATTGAAAAGGGCATAAGCATAGGATCGATTAGATAGGAAAAAGGGTGCACTGACAGGGAAATCTATGGAGATGTTACTTATAAAATAAATGAATGTTGAAATTGAGATGAACATCTACTGTTCAATGTGAAAAGAAAATTCATTTGAAAATCAAAGGAAAATTTTACAAAACAACTACGAGACATGCTATGCTCTATAGATATCAATGTTGGCTGTAATCGATAAACATATGCAGAGAAAAATGTAGTATAAATGAAAATGCTAAGGTGGACGTGTGATCATACACATAAAGATTGGATTTGGAATGATGCGATCAGAAGGAAAGCTGGCGTGCTCTGATAGAGGATAAGATGAGAGAATTCACTTGAGATGGTCTGCCATTTGCAAAGGAGATCGGATGATGCACTAGTTAGAAAATGTGAGTTTTGAGATGTTAGATCGCTAAGAGAGGACAATAAAGGCTCAAGAAGGGTTGGAATGAGACTATCTAAAGACATCTTAAATGCTGTTTGGATTGGGGGTTATCCCATAAAGTTCGTGTTACCCCCCTTTTAAAGAGAGTTTTCTCCCAAACCCTCATTTCCAACCCATGGGCACTGCCATCTATTTTGTTCTCCAATATGTGGGACCCATCCGAAAATTACACTCTATCTCATTTAATATATTAGATCTCCCATTTCTCATTCACCAAATACAACAAAAATTATTATAGTATACCATCTTGTCATCTAACTCAACTTCTAATTGTTTTTCCAAATTTCAATACAATCACATCAAACCAAATCCTCTCAATGGTAAAACTCTCTATCCAAATACCAAAATGCAGAAACATGTTATCCACAAGACAATCCACTTTTGGGGAAGGTTACTCTCCGCCAGAAAACCTCCAAACCAAATGTACGCCCGAAAATAACTCAAGATAGATCTGAATTGATGCAAAGTATCCATGTAACCGATCTTACTTAATGTGAGAAAAGCTTTGGTATTGTTGCAATTACATTACCTTGATGTCGCTACTAGACAAAATCCTTTGCAATGAATCAGACGAGAACGGTAAATTTAACTTCTATCGTTTTAAAATCTTATTTCACTTATCAACCTGCACATTTTAAGTTTGTAATTACCGATCTTTATATACTAACTTCTTCTGTTTTTACTAAATTGCTGTTTTTCCCAAATGAGAGTTGCAGAGTTGCAACTGTTTTTTTCCATAATTACTACTTGAGAAACTGAGGTCAGGAATCTTTAGTGTTTTGAAAGCAATTTATAAAACAAAAATCTACAATGTCATGATGTCAGTAGGAAAATCACCTGTAACTATTTATAAGAAATGGAAGCTATTATGTCTGTAGCATTGCCGCAAACGTTACTCGTGTGTTCTAAAACATCCATCGATATAATCATCCTCTACTGTCCTTAATATTTATTTTATCTTGTTTAAAAAGAAGCTCGTTAAACTCTACAAATTACCTGAAACTCGGGATTTTTTATGTTCTTTTGTGAACCTTTTAAAGAAAGGGTTGTTGAATCAAGTAAGTAAAACAGGGATTAGAGAATAAGATGTTGACTTAATAAGGTATTAAAGCCATTCGCACAGCTTAATGTGCAATCTGTCTGATCTAACAGGGGATTAACAGTAACTGTTTTCTGAGTCATTAGAAGATAAGATGTTTTCCACGGGCAACAGTACATCACGTTTGATTGCAAAGAAACGGATCCTCTACTGCACGGTCCGCTGCAGCAGACTCTGCAGTAGAGATGTGGGTTGGTCGATCTTCATTGAGCAGTTTCCACGAATTTGTACTTTTTTGTGAGTCCTGATTGCAAACATCATCACGTCAAATTTAATCGGCATCAAACCAACGATAGTCTAAAGAAATTAAGTTTAAACACTTTTATTTCTGTCTAATCACCTCTTATCTCACCATCTTCCTCAACAAAACATGGACCCATATATGTACAGAAATTGGAAACCCATATATGTACAGAAATTGGAAACCCCAACAACGATTGATGGATTGATGAGAGAACCTCATTGGATTCAAAAACCCGCGTGCCCATCCCCACTTGACCCATCGGAGGCCTCCCTCCCTCCTCCCTCCGACGAGAACAGAGCACTGAAAGGCCACGGCCACGACACCCTCCCGCTCTCTCCTACACCCTGACCTTGCCTCACCTCCCCCTCCCCTTCCACGGGCAGCTGGAACCTGCACACCGGACAAGAGCTGTGCATCTCCAGCCACGGCAGCAAGCACCCACTATGGAAGGCATGCTTGCATGGCATCTCCTTGGCCTCACCACCCACCTCCAGCTCGTCCAGGCACACCGGACAGCTCGACCTCTCCGCAACCCGGATTGTGGGTAGCGCCTCAACCGCCTCCTTCTGCGCCGGAGGGGTCCCCTGCCGATTTGGGTCGTTCTCCCCCAGCTGCTGGAGGAGCCGATCGAAGCCCGGTCCCACGAAGTAGTCCCCGAGGGAGGCTCCCATGTGGGCCGCCGCGCCGGAGAGGAAGGGGTTGAGGACCATCACGTCCTGTTCCTCTTCACGGGCGTCCGTTTCCTCCTCGGATGCCATGGCCCGGAGACCGTGGAGCAGCTCCAGCATGGAGATGGCGTTGCTGCGTCGGCGCCCGGGGTTGGTTGCGGTGGCGTCGTTGTCGGCATCGGGGTGGTGGTTGGTGCGGTGGCGGGAGGCGCCCATGTGCATCATGGTGAGGACGATGGGAGTCCAGAGAGAGGGTGCGTCACCGAGGACGACCTCTGTGGGGTCGTCGGGGCGCATCTCCATCTCCTCCACAAAGCCTCCGTCGCAGGAGGGGCACTTGATCTCGGCCTCCATGATGGGGCTCACCATGCGGGAGCATTCGTGGCACCAATACCTCGCCACCAACAGAGGATCCGACATCTTGATTTCAACAAAGATAGGAATGAAAAACAGATTTACAGATTGTATCTTTTTGCCACAAGCAGATTTAAAGATTGGATCTTTTTACCACGAACATATCAAAGATTAAAGATTATGGATGGGTCAAGGGGTGATCTCCAACACCCATAAAGAACAGAAACAAAATCACCCACCTTTGATCGGGATCGGAGGCGACAAAGAAGGCGCAGATGCCGGAATTGGGACGGGATGGCGCTAATCTGAGATGGGTACCTGAGAGAATCGCGGGAGAAGGAGAGAAAGGGGGATCGAATATATGGATTTGGGGTGTGACGGGTAAGAAGATATGCATGGGGCGACTGGTAGGGGGGAAGAATCCAGAAGGAAGAAGGTGATTTTTAATTTTTTACGCCTTTCACACACCCGGTTCACCGGTGGAACGGACCGGTTCGGTTCGGTTTTCAAAACGGGAATGAGAAGGGGGCTAAAGTCTGGGATGGCAACGGAATCGCTCTCTCCTTCAGCCCGCTAATTTGGATGGTGGTGTGGGACCGTGGAAGGTGAAACTTTGATGTGGTTCGTTTTTTATTACCATATGTTTGTGGGGGGTCCATCACGAATTTTCCATGGAGAACCATCACGTGAGTGGGATCCACGTGCCATAAGAGGCACAGGAATGGAAGCTTCACTCGCCTATTAAGGTTTTTATCGAGCGTGTCTCCGTGAAATATTGTAATTTTAGTTTTGCTTCTATCTTTTCAGGAATATCAATTATACCCAAATTTATTATCGTTCTATAACTTACGTCCCTCGGATTAGTTACTGTCTATTCTCACTACAAATAGATTTTAACTTTGGATACATAACAGGAATTAAATTAAAAAGATTCTTCCTTTTCCATCATCCTCATCCCCCTCTCTTCCTCCTCCTCCCAAACCTCCTGCTCCTCCTCCATCGCTTCCTCCCCAGCCCCCAGTTCCTTCCCTCTGCCCCTCTCCTCCCCCACCTCCGCCTTTGTCGTTGCCTCCTCCGCCTTGAGCTCCTCCCTAACTCCCCCTAGCCCCTAGCTCCTCCCTCCGCCCCCGCACCTCCCCTACCTCCGGCTCGAGCTCCTCCCCCCGCCCCCAGCTCCTCCCCTCTGCCCCAACCTGGATCCATTCTTCATACATTTTGATCTTCATGTTTGATTCAATTCGAGAACACAACAACGATGTTGAGATTCAACTGGATTCAATTCAATTCAATCTGGCTCGTGTTGGATTCCCGAAGTTTAGCAGTTTGGCGTAGACACTCATACCTTTCAGTGTTTGTCTTCGATTTGATTCAATTAGATTCAACCCGACTCGTGTTGGATCTCATCCTCATACCTTTCGATATTCATGTTTGATTTAGTTCGAGAACACAGAAATGATATTGAGATTCAACAATTTGATTCAATCCGGCTCGATCTGGATTCATGAAGTTCTAACGTTTGACGTAAATATAGTAAATAATCATTCAATATTACCATGTTCATGCTTACTTTTACGTCGATAGACTAGCTTAAGAGAACAAGCATTGCTATTATTTTGCATCAATCAAGGTTCGATCAAGATTATCGTTCAGTTGATTTAACCTCAAGAATCAATACAAATAAATAATTAAACAAATCAAAAGTTTTATATTTAATAGTGAACAAGTATAAACAAGTATTTTTTTTTACAAACCAATTGGGTACATATCGAGTTTTTTGTATGGAGTAGGGGTCATGGCATAACAGGTACCTGACCTATCATTTTAAATAGGCACCCGAAAATTTAGGATCAAAATGAACGGATCAAGCCAATTGCACATTTTTCAAATATTTTTGAACACCCCTACTCAAAATTGAAGATGGAGACTATATATATTACTAGTCAGGTGCATGTACCTAAGATAGTGGAAAAAGGGCAAGGGTCGCTCTTCAATAGTCATAATAATGCAAAATGAAAAACTTGAAGTTTATCATATCAAAATTTATGTTTTATTATATATAGAGAAATTTTACATTGGGACATGCCCCCATTAGAATTATGATACACACAATTTATTTTACAAATATTTACTATCATTTTGAACAAAATATTCATCATTTTACAAATGTTATATCATGTTCGTACTCAAAATGATCAATTTCACAAAAAAGAAATCATAAATTAATACGAAATGATTATTTGTAAAAACAAAAAAAAGTATATGTATTACAAACATAGACACAAGCATTTTGTACTAAATCTAAGGTTTGTTTTCTTAAAAGTGATTACTTTAGTAAGGATATGATATAACATCTGTAAACATGTGTAAAAATGAGGATACTCATTACAATCCTAGTGGACTCTCTACTTATAGGAAAAGCTTCCCTGCACACACACAACGCACCAACAGACACTTGACCCAAAAGCGACTTAAATGGGCACGCCTCCGGCCCATTAACCAGGTCTATTGTCGCCAACCTCTCTATCGTATATCCTTCTTGAATCTAATAATCAAACTAATCAGGGTCTAAGGGCTGGTTTAGGATAGAATTGAAATTTATGAGATAAACTCTAAATTAGAGGGTTATCTTATTTTTCCGTTTGTGAGGCACGAGTACTTAGTGTTGAAATAAGTTGTGAGTTCCGCTTATTCTAATTAGATTTTAAAAAAGGAATGTTTGTGGAATATAGGATGCTGGATGTCTTTCTTGTCCATGAATTGATAGTTGGTGGTGGTGATTATTATGCTGAAAATAAATGGCAGCTTCTTTATATTGGAATGCATCAAATAATTGAACTACTTATACCAATTAAGTAAGGTCGGCTACATGAATTCTTCACCTCCATTCAGATCTATCTTGAATCAATACCAAGTTTATATCCACAAAACTAAGATCACTTCGTATAGTCTCTTTCCAACACTTTTTGGGCCGTCCTCGCCCTCTCTTAGCCGGCTCAACATCTCAACAGTCGCATCTTCTAACTGGTGCATCATCTGATCTTCTTTGCAAATGACCAAACCATCTTAAGCGGTTTTCTCGCATCTATCCTAAACCAACCCTTAGACCCTGTTTGGTTTGATTATTAGATTCGAGAAGGATATATGATAGAGAGGTTGGCGACGATAATTAAATGTAAACCTGGTTAATTGGTCAGAGGCCTGCCCATTTAAGTCGCTTTTGGGTCAAGTGTGTTGGTGTGTTGTGTGTGTGCAGGGAGGCTTTTCCAGTAAGTAGAGTCGTCGATTAGGATTGTAATGAGTATCCTTATTTTTACACATGTTTATACCATTTTGAGGAAAATTTTTACTATGTTACAGATGTTATATCATATCCTTACTAAAATAATCACTTTAAAAAACCCTTAGATTTAGTACAAAAAAAAACCTCTTCTAGTAGATATCACTGATTAACCTTAAGTTATCATAATAAAATCTTATTGTTCCTGAAAGCCTACATTTCTAGCAGATATCTTAAACTTCATAGCAGGAAGAAAACCATGCAACACTTCTTCCTAAACTGCGAGTTCACAAGACGAGCTTGTAACCTCTTCTTTCCCTTTTTACATCAAAAACTATTTTCTTAAATATTTACAACTCTTGCTGAAACGAATTAAATTTGATAATAAATTAAGTTCGACTTTTACCCGGGCTTTTACTTTCTTGCTGTAGAAGGTCTGAAAAAAGGAAATACCTCTTACAAGCAAATGCCCATCTTTCATCCTTGACCCGCTGGAGAAATTTTCAAGTATCCGACCCAGTTTAGCTTTCTCCTCTCCTTTTTACAGGGTTTTCAGGAAAAAACACGGTCTTTGATCTCCATCAGGCATCTTCTTCCTGTTTTGTCCATTTCCCTTCTTAATGGCTTCTCCTTTTGTTTTGGGGCATGCGCAAACTCCATCTGTTTAAAAAATAAAGGTCATATAACTTAGACATCATGCAACTATCAAGCAGATCTAATTATAGCATGACCAGGACCTGCTATAACATTTACATGAGTTGATTTTCGAAATCCCTGACCTAACATCAAGTATCAAGTGGAGGTGGTGAGTTGAATACCAGCTATTTACAGGATATCAAATAAAAGCTATTGATTGAGCCATTGATGTAGTCACTGTTGAACCAGATAAATAAAAAAACCCGGTTGGATCATCCTCTCTCCTGCAACCACATCCAAAAATTCATATGGTAGAGCAGCATCTCTTCCTCGACGACAAATTGACTTGGAGAATAGCAAAAGATAATCCATCCAGAATTTCTCCCCTTGCACTAGATTTTCCTAATTCATTGAATAATCATATGTTATCTCACCAACACAAAAATAAAAATAAAAATGGTGAAGGCTTCTCCCACTATAAGAAGGGTCAGCTACATAGATTCTTGCTCAAATGCATGTTGAAAGATTTGACAATTTTTTACGCTGGTTGTCGACTACTTAACACAATCCCCACAAGGAGGGATTCGAACCTCTAGTCTTTTGGATGGTAGGCACACAGCATTACCACCAAACCATTAAGTGAATACAACACAAAGAAAGAAAGAAAGAAAGAAATTGCTTCTTTTATATGTTAGAGATGTACACCGATTTCCATTTTGGATTTCAAATGTTTCTATAGCTACCCATGCAAAAGGTCGATATATTCCCATATACAAACAAACGGATATAATTATCAAATACCAAGCTGAGTGCACATCAAAGTATTAGGCAGCAGTGCTTATACTTTCTCCTGAAGTTTCATTTTCCAGACGAATAAATTTAATTATAAGAGAAATAATCACTGAACTAGTAGGATGGTTAAGGAAAAGAACCAAACCACTCAGAGGCCAACAACTAATGTGATCGAAGATGGTAAAAATAACGCGATGATCGTGATCTTGTCATCAACAACCATGAATGTAGAGGAAATCCAAGTCAAGGTCTCAATGAACCGGACTATGAGATCAAAACCAGCGAATTTCTTTTAACACCCTGGAGGAGGTGTACAATCTCTGGCCGAAAATACAACTCCAGACAGGCATGGCAGATGAAGAGGAGATAAATCAGCAAAACCCACCTGAAGAAGCTGGATCGAAGATATATTCCATTTGTGTCTGATCAAATTCAGCTCCAAAGGGAGGCATGGATTGAGATCAAAGCCGTGCAAGTTTCTTCCAAATACCCTGATAAATCTGCACGATCTCCAACCAGATGTAGCTCAAATCCCAGCAAGTTTATTTCAGATCCAGAGAAAGGTGTCCGTCAGATAAAAAACCCGTAAAAGCCACCCAGGATCTCCAGGAACTGCAGATTATGTTCATTCATACAGTTGAATCCTTTCGGATCATTCAGGGGATGTTGGACAATTTCTGTTCTGACATCCACCCACATAGGTATGGGTTGGAGTAGGAATAATGGTGAAAACCAGCAAGATGCACCTCAAGACAGAAGAAAACACGGATTGATCTCAGATTCTATAATGTCTTTTTTGCCAGCTTAGGGTGCCCATACAATCTCCTGCGTGATACTATGACAACCAGGCCATGAATCTGACAACACAAAAAGCAGTAAGATCCACCACAATGTGTTCGAAAGGGATCAAAATAAAGAAAACCTTGGAGATGGGCATTCCCGACTGCTCCTCGTAATAGCCTGCCAAGGGATTTGAGATGAAAGCAGCAATACTTTGCTGTCAACTTGGATGGAAAAAAAAGTAGCAGAAAGGAATGCAAAACGAGTGAGCTTGTATTTGTTGATGTTAGTCAGCCTAAACTTCAGGTCCTATATCATTGAACATGAAAAAATGAACCAAACTTCCAACTGGCCTGTGGAAAATTGCATCTATAATTGTGCCCAGCCGAACCGGCATTCACCAATCTGAAGGAAAACCATAAAACAGGTATCAAATCCTGTCATAGAAACAACAAAAGAATAAATGTTGCATAAAATCTGCATTCACTATAAGCTAAGAGTATACAGTATATATTTATTAGCATGGCATACAAGTAACTGAGCATCTAAAGCAGAAAGTAGGCCAATCATAGTCCTTTTGGAAAAAAAATATTAAAATTATTACAATGGAAGTTAGGTACACACTTACTCCAAATGAAAAAAATGGAACTAGTGTTTTAATCCCACTAATCTACTTTTTTATAAGAGTTTCACGATGATGAATCTTAAAACCAAACACCGATAACATAAAAGAAAGCATATATCCACATGCAGGAAAGTGGTTCAGTAAAGGGAAACCAGATCAGGTATAATTGGTTGACTTCTTGCAAATCTTGAGTCGTTAATCTTTATCAATGTTACAAAATACATGAAGCACATAATGACATTTTCTTGTTTCAAGGTGAGGCATAAACCTCAATGCAGCTGAGATGTAAGCCTCAAATTTACATAATTTTTAAAAATAAAAATAAAAATACACACGTACGATTTATTTTACAAGGAAAACAAAATAAATAACTCATTTATCAATATATATCTACAATAAATATTAAAACAAAATCATGACAAATAATGTTCACCATTGCCAGTAATGTAATTGAATGAGCAGTAAAAATAAAAATACACGAGAAAACGAATATGAGAACTTTAGATAAAACTGGTATACAAATGTTCAATAGATATAATCAATCAATTGCCAATATTTATACATATCTTAGGAATAATGTCCTTAAAGAAGACTACAATAACTCAAAAGAAACTAATGGTAAATTATCAAATAAAAGCTGTACTTTTGACAAGTATATTGAGTAAAATGTTACATGACGAAAACTAACATTATCTTAATTACAATGTTCTCTCAATAATGGAAAAAAATAATAATCACTATTAATTTATATCAATTTAAAAGTAACCAATTTCTAAAAAAAGCATTGCAACCAAGACTTCCTCCTCAGTTGCATCTCACCACCTCGAGGCTTAAGCCTCACTCATCCCATTATTTTGAGACTTAAGCCTTGACAGACGAGATCGAGGTTTAAGCCTCCGGTCAAATACTTTGAATAGTTTTTCAATAGAAATTGTAAACAAAGACAGAAAGCTTTAGGACCTCAATCTCTTCCAATTTGTAAACTTGGGCTTTGCATGAAGGTATAATAAGATGAAGATGGCAGGGGTGGACGTTATGATACTTACGAAATAACTGATTTGGTAAAAATGAAGGGGAACAATCATGATAATCTAGCACAGAGAAGCTTAAAGATGTTCGGTGCCACCCCATGAATACTTTATGTTTATATCCTTAAAAAGGGACTATCGAAGGGAGAGTTCGAAATTGTAGGTTTGATAGCGGTCAAAGTTATCTTGAAAACCTTCTCTAGATATGAACACAAGAGAGAATCAATGACAACTCCATACAATCAACTGACGTTCACATACAAATTGCCTATTTCTTCTCAGTTGTATGACTTCAAGTTACACATCATCAGATATATACAGGCATATTCATATTGCAAGCAATGACAACTTACAAGCTACGATATGCATTTAAAGAGTTTCACCAACGTCGACATGGTTGGCATGGGCGGAATCCCCGAATCAGCAAAGTGCTTCGTTCTCCATCATGATTCAATTAGAGCGCTTCATTCAAACAGTAGTTGGCCTTGACGCACCATCTACAAATAACACATTAAAGTAGCAAGCAAGATGGACTTCTTGTGACATGATGCACGAATAAAAAAAGATTTGTGTACAAGCGAAGTTAGTAAATCCGTGAAGGCTTTCCTCAAACAGGACTACATTAGCTATGTGCCTTAAAACACAAGATAAACTGTAATCCGCAAGAAAGCTTAGAGGAGATATCAAGAAACGTGTGCACGGGAGTTGTTCAATATCATGGAAAACCATAATTGAATAAGCAGCATTACCATGTTAAAAAAAAACCAAAACATGCAAAAGAAGCATATCATCTCAACAGGAAGAAAAAGCACCGAACTTGTCGTAATTTCTATGTAACTTGTAATGTGATCGTGAACGTTCCTAAACATTCGTAAAATCCATAGGATCCATACACATCTATCCACTTATTTTCAGCACAGAAGAATGATCTAATGAGATCTCCCATTTTATGGTATGGCTTGGAGACTATAGCTATGTACCAATACAAGCAATGCTACTTTTTCATTCTCCTGATCCTCTTGGGCAGGGCCGTCTCTGAGGGTAGTTTGTGAGTGCATTGGCCCAGGGCCCATCAATTTTAGGGGCCTATTCTTACATGTTCTTCAATCTTTAGTTTAGGAAAAATGGTATCTTTCCTATTAGACTCTTTTAGAATCGAATTTTTGAAGAAAGAACTCACCAAAATTGGCCTTTATAAAATCAAATTTTTGATGAAACAACTAACTGAAAAATAGGCCCTTATGTAGTCGAATGTTCAGTGAACAATTCAATGTGAAAGCCCAAAATTTAATGGGATTCCATAAGGGCACATTGTTCCTTGAAAAATTGTTAAGGGCCTACTCTTTTCTTTTGCTTAGCGCCTACAAAATGTCAGGGACGACACTGCTCTTGGGCCCCCACACCTCCATCCTCCCTGCGGGGCACCCGCACGGGGCGCGGAAGATGAGCACGGTCCTTCCATTGGGCGGCGCCATCTTCTTGAGCTCGGCCTCCAATTCCTTGTGATCCCTACCGAGCTCGAGCGGGCGGGCGCCAAAGATATCCTCGGGCGCGGGGCGGAGGCAGCGCACGCACTCCTCGGACTCGAGCTGGATGTCGAATTCGACAGCCTTGCGGAGGCCACGGCAATAGGGGGAGCCGCACTTGCGGGAGTGGTGGCGGAGAAGCTCCCAGAGGGCGAGGACGAGGAGAAGGAGGGCGAAGGCGTAGGCGAGGGGGAGGGCGTGGGGGAGGAGGCGGAGGGCGGCGGGGAGAGCCTGGAGGAGGAAGGAGGGGAGGGTGAGGGCGGCAAGGGCGAGGAGCGCGGAGAGGAGGAGGAGGGAGTCGAGGGCGGCGAGGGAGGAGTGGTGGTGGGAGGAGAGGGGGTGGCTGCTGATGTGCCGCTTCTTGAAGGACCTGCAGAAGTCGATGAGGCTGCGGCAGTCCACCACGCCGGGATCCATTGCCGATTCGGTTCGATCGATTTGGGTTGCGGAGGAGGTCAGGCCACGATCCCGGCGGCGGGGCGGCGTTGGCGCGACGGAGGACGTCGGTTGTGACCTTTATGGGGAGTGGTGCGGTGGGGGATTATGCGAGGAAAGTGTGAAAAGTGGATTGTGGAGGGAGAGGCTATTTGTGTGGGCATTTGCTCACTAATTCGACTCATGGGGATCTTCAAGTTTCTCAATTAAAAAAATTCAAGAAGTCAGAAATGATGCAGAGGGTATTCTGAAGTTCAGCCCCAGATTTTGTTGATTTGACTTGCAAGTTTTGTGACTCTTACCACTGTGTTGTAGAACGTATGCTGGTGTCTTATCTCGACTGTCAATAGTTGGACATTTTTTAAATAATTATTAAAATAATCTTAATTAATTAATCAACCATCAATTCATAATATTTAAAAATATAGCCATCAATCGACGTCCGAGGTGCTGATTTAGGAAGTAGTGTCCAAATCGGCACCTCAGATACCGATTTGGAGACATGAAGGATGTAAGTACAAATTACTCAATGAGTTTGCCCAAATCGACACCTCAATTTGGGCATCTCATTGGGTAATTTGCATTTCCATATTTGGGTTATTTGTGCTTCCATCCATCATTTGTTATCAATTGTTTTTTCAACTAATATCTTTTGTTATCAAAAGTATAACAATTGCCATAAGGATGTAATTACATTTGAATGGTAAATGTGCAATCCAATTGTTCGTTTCTCAGGCTAAATAACATTGATTTTTATTCGATCTCACTCATATCTGATCTTTAATCGATTATTATTATTATTCACTTTTTATTTGATTCATATTCATATTCAATGGATATTGTATATGAATTCTTGTCCAATTATATAGTTTCCTAAATCCTCATCCGACGCATGTCCATACACAGACTTTTATTCGTATTCGATATAGACGATGTGAATATGGATAAGAAAATTGACATATCTGATATGTATCCGATCTTTTTCATCGCTAGCCAGAGTTGTTCTGACCACTCTAAAATTAAATTGAATAAGTTACAATTACTACGTATAAATATAATTAATTAAAATAAGATATTTAATATATAATATAATGAACGAAAGGAATTATAAATTAAAAATTTAATAATTTAAAATAACAATTTTAGTAATAGAAAGGACACACATTTACCATTCAAAGGTAATTACATCCTAATGATAAATGTTATACTTTTGATAACAAAAAGGTTAGTTGGAAAAACAATTGATAACAAATGATGGATGAAAGCACAAATAACCCAAAGGATGGAAATGCAAATTACCCAATGAGATGCCTAATTCGGCACTTTAGGTGCCGATTTGGGCAAACTCATTGGATAATTTGTACTTACATCCCTCATGTCTCCAAATCGGCACCTGAGGTGCCGATTTGGGCATTACTTCCCAAATCGGCACCTCGGGTGCCGATTAATGGCTATATTTTTAAATATTATGAATTGATGGATGTTTAATTAATTAAAAATATTTTAATAATTATTTTAAAAAAAGTCCCGTGAATAGTTAACTTGGCATAATTTCATTTTAAAAGATTTTTTTATATTTTTATCAAATTTTAATAGTCAAACAAGGAATAAAAGTTCTCTTTTGATTTTTAATAAATATAAAATAGGTCTTAAATACCTAACTAAAAATATATGTGATATATATACACATCAAGTATTCATAGTAATTTTACATGAATTTTTAGAGTCCTGAAGATATTTTTTATTACACAAAATCTACAAAAAAATTACATATAGCAGGGGTATTAATGGAAATATTTAAAGTTTCTGGACCTTGACTGAACATAAAAGAAAACCTTAGGGATAAATATGTAATTTTTCCAAAAACGTCCAATAAATAATATATATTTGCAATTAGTATAAAGTCTAGGCGGTTAGATGTAATTTTCTCATATAATAATATTACACTATTAATTCAAAAACCAGGATTAAATTAAAATACAAAAAGTCTAGTGGCTTGGTGCAAAAAATGATTTACTATTTGAGAGCTTTGGAATTTATTCACTCATGAAATGTAAAAATCCGTAGTGGTAGATAAACATATATCAGAAGAGGGAGAGAGTAACAGATAGGGATGAACATTGGATTGGACCATCTTGTCCAGCTCGAAATCAATCCATGTACCCTAACTCAAGCCCAAATAAAAAGTTGGTCGAGCTTAGGCCATGATATCATGCCCAAATTTTTTGGACCGAGCTCAAGCTTGGCTTGGCTCAACCCCAAAAGCACGCGGGTCCAACCCGATAAAGAGCACACTTCTGAGCCCATGAGTTCGACCTGAATAGGCCCGAAGAGGCTGAACAATGAACACACATCTAGGGCTGCTAATTGAACTGAATCATTCGAATTCGATTAGGATTCATTCGATAAAAATTCGAAAAAAGTTTTATTTGAAACCAAATGAACTGAATTTGAATTTCACTTGTGGATTCAATTTCCAAATGAATCGAATTAGAATTAACCTAAATTCGTTCGATACTAATTCGTTTTGATTCGGTATATATATATATATATATATATATATGCATATATGTATATATGTGTCCATGTATTTAATATATACATAGTACATACATATACATGCATATAATACATACTTATTTCAATACATACATGTAATAATTACTCTTGGTTGATTATGTCTTTTCTGAATATTCTTGTACTTACATCAAAAGGTTAACGTGTAAATAAATAGATGCAAAAAAGAGTATATGAGTATGTATTAAAAAAGCTACTACATTTAGTTTACATTGAAAGATTTAGCATTTACATTATATCACTAGGCATAACATGTGCAAGCAACTAAAGATACTCTCAAACCAACTTACTACAATGATTAAGTTGTTAATTTTAAACCTTTAATCATATCTAGGATCCATTGATATGATTTATCATGTGAAGCATTCACCGCTATGATTTTCATACTCCTACGCTACACCGATATGACTTGTGAATGCATGACGTGTATATGCAACATTAGGCACCCCCTAATGAGATCCAATCTCTTTCCTATCCTCTTTATAACTAAGTTTAAGTGTTTTGACTGAAAAATATGTTATGAAATAGAGATGTGTATCCTTCATGCATCGATTATAAAAAATTTTAAGTTTATATCTTTACTTCTTATTACATTGTATAAGTACAATAATCAATCTTAGCATGCTATTCAAAAATTTTTGAGGCATTAAGAGGATACAAAGCACTCTAAGTCATATCTAATATAATATACATATATGTATGTATAATCCTATTATTGAAAGACTAATTATTGAATATAAAAAAGAGTGAAAAATATTATTTATAAAATCTAATAGGAAAAATCGTGTCTAATATTGTTATGCTAAATCCTCATCCACACATTTATTTTCATAACCCCACATTCCTTACATTATCTTTTCCATTCCCCCTTTCATTATCTACCAAAGATCCTAAAAACCCATGTCAGATTATGGTGACCTTTCTCCTAGCACGTGAAAATGATGGTTTTGCTATTTCGAATGCCTCCTTAACATTTATTGTGATTCAAAATTTATCTAGATATATCTCCTTTACTTTTTTGTTGCTTTGATTTTCCTTGCATGACAATTCACGATTAATATCATTCTCAAGGCAAAATTTATCATCACATGAGTAATATACAAGTTCTTCTCACCATAATGTAAGTTGTTCCTTTGTACATCAAAAATTCATATATTTCATTTTAATGGCTTAATTTTTTGATATTGAAGATACTCACGCCCAATGAAGAGGTTTTATCATTGTAAGGTATTTTTTACAATTCCCACTATTTCAAATAATAATATTAATTTGTATCAACTTTCTATATAAAGTTTGATCTTACCTTGCTTTAACATGCAATGGTAATTATATTGTTCAGCTTTTTTGTCAATGATATTCTATCTCTTTGATAGGCTCATATAATTATATTGTATGCATACATTTCTTCATCATAGAAAACTTATATTAGAGTGTAAAAAATACATAATAATGGTAAAAATTAGATACTTTTATCCAACGTATTGTATTGATTTGATATTTTCATTGAATTTATAATTTTTCAACTTATCTTAGTAATATACTTTAAAAATTAGAATTTTACAACAAAACATTGATATTATATTATTATTCATATAATATTATTTATATAAGCTCTAAAACATCAATTAACATTTCAAAGTCGAAATAAAATGAATCGGATTTGAATATCCGAAACTCAAATGAATTGAATCAGAATTTAAGTTACCAAATTCGTTTGAAATTCGATTCGAGTTCGAATTCGAAATTTTTATAATGAATTGAATCAGAATCTTAGTGGATTCGAATGTATTCGATTTGATTAGCATCCCTACACACATCCTATCCGAACCGATCCACATAACCCTCACACACCCAAATCGAGCCAACCCTATTTGGGCTTCGAACCACTTGAAGACAAAATCTTGTATGGATATATCTCTAATGTTTTTTTCATCACTTCTTAATCCACGAGTTAATACATCTCTAATGTTCTAGAGAATAAGCAGTAGGGAGGAGATCCACTGCTATTAGATGGCAATATAGATTTCAGAAAATACAAATATCTGGTCCACTTCCTTCCTTCAGTACTTCTCATCTTATTCTAAAAAAGGTTTGAATGAAAAAATATTAGCTTTACGACGTGTTTGGTATGATGGAAAGGAATTACAATGGAATGGAAATAATTGAGGTATGGAATGAGGTAAGGAACAGAAAGGAATTGGTCTTTACATTATATTGTTCGGTGCAATGAAGGCATGTAATCATGAAATGATGTCTCAATTCCTTTAATGTATTTGATATCTCCTTCATATGTGAATGGAATAAAATTAGATATTTTACAATTCTAATCCATTCATAATTTAGTACAATATCATTTTACTTTTCATAAAATGGAAATTGCTTTTACCTGATGGAAAATTTGACATTATAACAAATGTTAATGTTCCATTGAAGAAGTTATAAATCAATGAAAAACATTGAAATAACGTATTAGAATCTTGATGATAATCACGTCCAACCTATATTGGAATATCATGATTATCATCTTATTATTCAATGAAAACGCCACATTCTTCTTAAATTATCTCACAAACCCAATTCAACCCCATCAATCAAATATCTTCCACTCGAATCTCTACGCTTCTTTTCTCTCCTCCTAGGCTTGTTCCCCTATGACCAAATGGTGGTCGTGGTTACGCTCCAATCCCTCTGTGCAAACATATTCTTCATCTTGCATCAGCCACCATCGAAGTAAGAGGAGGTGGAAGTGAATGAGGAGGGGTCGAAGCTAAGGAAGAGGGTGATGGTGGAGGTGGATGGGGGGAGAAGGGGACTGGAGGAGGTTCGCGGTAGAGGAGGAGGGGGTCAAAGAATATAGAGGTTGAGGAGGAGGGGGCGATGGTGGAGGGGGTTGAGGAGGTACGCTCACTACATGGATTTTTTGTGTATTTGGAAAGTGACGGCAAACCACGTTTACACACCTGCACTAGTTTAATGCAGATCCATAGACTGATTATCCCAATTCAATAGGTCAATGTACTAATCATCCTATCGTGTACATACGATATATCACGATGTTGCATTCACTTAGCATAAAAGGGATTGGCGACGCATCTTGTTGCCCGTCTCCCATCAATTTCTATGTAACTCCTTCTTCCTATCCAAGAATATAGACAGTGTAATGGATTTAAAAGAAATACGAATGAAAAAAAGGTTCAATTACTCACCAAATAGCACCAAAAAAGTATGGAATGAAGTGATCCAAAACATACATCCGAGAGGCATATGTCTTAGGAACATCAATGCAGAAAAGTCGAGTAGCGAGCGGCAACATTGTCAGGGAATGTCGAGTCTTCATCAACGGTATTGTTTGGAATGTTGACGAGGAACATCAGAAAACGAGCAGTGGCATCATGGGTGCCATCCTAGGCGAGGAAGAGCTCAAGCTCGGTGGGAGAGGGAGAGAGGACGAGAGAGATAGTTCATAAGGAATGAATGGGTTGGCATTTGCAAAATAAGTCAAACATGATAGATGAGACAATCGAGTGCATGTCCAAGTTAGAATGTTGGGGATGATTTCTAGTGGATCGTCTCCTCTAAACTATAAATTTGTCTTAGTTGGAGCAACTTTTACTGGAGGAGATTGTCAACATTGCCCATCTCTTCTAGATATATCCATAGAATATGGTCACGATTGTCCCTTATAAGAGTGTAACCTATGAACCCCTTATTTCTCCCAAGGTAGCTAGTTGGCAGGAATGGGATAGAGGGGGCAGTTGCTAAGGTGGTCTCTTCTAGTTTCCCTAAGGGAAATGCAAGTGAGAAAATAGCAATGCTATCCTAGGCGAGGGAGATCTTGAGCTCGACGAACGAGCAACAGTGGGGGGGTGGGGGGTCGAGGACGAGAGAGATATTCCATAAGGAACGAATGGGTTGGGGGTGTGCAAAATAAGTCGAACAGAATAGAGGGGATAATCGAGTGCATATCCTTGTTAGGATGTTGGGGATGATTTTTAGCAAATCATCCCTAAAATTGTCTTAATTGGAACAACTTTTACCAAAGGAGATGGTCGATATTGCATGTTTCTTTTGAACATATCCATAGGGGATGGTCATGATCCTCCCGTGTAAGATTGTAACATATGAACCCCTTATTTCTCCTACGATAGCCAGTTGAGAAGTTGTGATAGAGAGGAAAGTCACTGAGGTGGTACCCCATAGTCTCCTCCAACTAAAAGGGACATGCAAGGGAGGGAATAGGGGATGGTCAAGATCATCTCCTCTGAGCCCCTTATCCTTCTCGAATCAGCTAGTGGCTAGGAATGGGATGGAGGTGATGGATTATCTGGCTGTCCCTTGTGGTATCCATGTAACTATATGGGATGTGCATGAAAGATAATAGGGGATAGTTAAGATCGTCCCTTCTAAGTCCTTTATCCATCGCGAGGCAGCTAGTGGGCATGCATGAGACAACGGAGACAATTTCATAGATTGTCCCTACTGCCCCCCTCTAACTATAGGGCTTGTGCAGAAAAAGCAAGAAAGTACAATCAATATCATCCCATCCAGCTCCTTATCCTTCCCAAGTAGTCGGCGGGCAAGCATGGGACCGAGAGGATAGTTAATGTGATCACCCTCTTTGGCCTCCCTTTAACTATAGGGACATGCATATGGGATGGTTAAGACCGTCTCCTCTGAACCCCTTACCCATCCCGAGGTAGCTAGTGGACAATCATGGATCAAAGTGGACTATGATGTTTACTTGTCCTTCTGGTATTAAGGAGAGAACAATCGACACCATCCTCTTCTATCTTTGTTTTACGTATAGAAGGGGATGACCATCCCTTTCGCGGCATTAGATGGGACAATCATCCTCATGGCCATCCCCAAAAGTGCACTAAAAAGGGATGTGGTTCAACCAATATATCCTATGTGTTTCAATAGGGTAGTCAATGGCCAACTATCCCCTCTAAGTTCAAATAGAACAGTTGTTTTTTAACCAGCAATATGTTGTCATCCCTTATAGTGTATAATCTTGTAGTGTACGTATACCATCATAGTCTTCTAAAAAAGAGATATTTACACCCATAACTCCAAGTAGTTTCATAATTATTCACATAATCATACGTAATCGTGAATAGCATGAGAAACCCTGAATAATGATTGTCGTTCACATGTATAACCCTCCGTATAACATAAAGGGCTAATGCCTAACAGGGGTTGGGTTACCAACTTCTCAGGTTTTATTGGTATAAAAACTGAAAGAGGAAAAAGTAATTTGAGGGTGTTGGGAGTAAGAAATTTTAAGAGAGCTTAACTTATGTTCTGGTGATAGAAGCAGTGAACTCTCACACTAAAGTTCAGATTTCAACGCGATCCTTCCCCCCTTAATCACTAAAAAAGAGATTTAAGACGAACAATTTCCGTCTTAAGTTTCATATATTCAGAGCCCTTCTCTTCCATCTCAGTGAAGGGGCAAAACACAGAACAATATCCGTCTCTGGCTTCATTTCTTGATATATCCGTTTTAAATTTGAGGGATTAGTTATTATATCAACTCTCGATGCAATCTCAAAATAACGATCCATTCCAGAATTTAGAAGATCAACCACTTACAGCTGACAGCAAGCTGAGAATTACAACCATCACAATAGCATTACACTACAGAACTTTAGATCTACACATATTCATATACCACTCAACTATTTCCACCGGGGATCCTTGGATAATGGCGACTGTTAGCTGCAGATCCAGAGTAATCGTTGTTTTCAATGCCCATTCTGCCTTGAATCGCATATCCCTCCTTCGCCACCTCAAGATCACCCTCGAGAATTCCCTAAAGTTAAGCACAGTGTTCCTGAATCGTGTGATTAAAGAACAAGTGTATGGAGGAAGAATATTTGCTTACCAAGTCAAGCAGAGATTTTCCTTCCTTTGCTGATGGAAGAACACCTGTGGAAACAACCAGAAAGCGCTAGATACATATACCTGTATTTATTACTTATGACTGCAAGTAGACATCGGGAAGATATATAATTACCCACCTAAGGCCGACACTGACATGAGATGTGAGATGAGGTATAAGAAGCCATAGAGTAGCAGTAAACGACGGAGGAGGAGAGGCTTCCTCATCTTGTTCTTGTCGTTCTTCTCCATGTGCTGATGTGGGGCAGTTATATCTTATACACGGTAAGGTCTAGAGACTACAGAAAACCGAGTAATTGGCTGCACATTATATGGTACAATCACACCCAAAAACAAAGAGACACACATGACATCCCATGATGGCGAGCTGTGGTAGTAACGAGGGGAGAAGTGGGATAGAGGTGAGGTCTATGAATAGAGCACACCTTCCCATGCATGGCCGCACGTGATGCTCCGCGGATGTGTCAGATTTTGAGCAGGCATCTTCATCTCCCCCTTTGATGGGGAAACGAATCCGAAAGGGTTCGCTGCTCGATCTTAATCGAGCAGTTCTCACAAATGTGTATTTTTTTTTGTTCCTTGGGAACCACTCGATCAAGATCCAGCGATCCACGCCTTTACTGCGGAGTCTACTGCAGTGGACCCTACAGCAGAGGATCCCTTCCCGTTAGATGGACGTCGGTGGATCTAATAATCATGTCGTGGAGGAGTTCTTACTCATATATATGAGAAATTGTTTTTTGCATGTGAATTTTCCTTTGAATTAAAAGATCCCCTAAAGAATAGACCCAGGGCAACTAACCAGAAAGTAGTGTAACTTCATGCACACTGGTCCTGGAGATAAGGGTGATTGGTAAACAACCATGTTGTTAATAGGATCAAGATTAATATGAATCAATGCATTATAGATTAACATAAATAGTATCAAGCATTTCCGATTCATATGACAATGATGATATGCACGTAGGAACCAATAGAACCATAAGTTAACCATTTTCGTTATTCAGAATAAATCAATAGGGCGAGATCTAGGAAAAACAAAATAATAAATGCAATGCAGCAAACAAAACGATAAAGAAGTTAGATTAGATATCACTGAAGCGTCCATATAATGAACTTTCCTTATAAAGGATATCGCTTTCACAATATCAGTGCATAGGATATTGACGATCCGCTCCTAGGATACGACGGCACACAAACTTCGTATGCGCACACTGACGAGATCATCCTCGAATGTACCTCAGCAAACTGCAGTCGAGAGAAAGAGAAGCAGGTTCGTCCGCAAGAGAGCAAGAACGAAAGCATAGAGAAGGCGATGTGAGAGGGGTTTTCTCGGGAGTGAAGAAAACGATGTCGGGGAATGAGTATATAAAGAGGCTTGCGTGCCCTAGCACGCAATACTTTCCATTTTTCGAAAATACCCTTCAACGGGCATGCCCCTTCGAATTTTGAAACCGCAGTTAAAATGAGTCGTTTGGGTCGAGCCAGATTCCCATTGCGATCGAATCCAAGCTAATCCATCTGATTAATTTAATCGACCAACCAAATGAAACCCGCAATGAAAGTATCGAGATCCAAGATCCGAATTGACTCTCTCGAGCCCGAGCCGGTGCCGGTACCGCAGCCGAAGACGGGGCGGAACGCGCGTGTGGCCCTCCATTCCTCCTCTATACTATTGCTACAAGAGTTTAGGGTGTGAACTCATATATAAGTCCACCAAAAGTTTTAGATACACTAGATGTGGTATTAAAATTTCACCCTTAACTCCCCTTATTTCAAATTTGAAAATTCCCAACTTTCCCTCCAATCCTTTTTGTTTCTCAATTGAGACCAAATTAGCTCCTATTGTAATTACATACAAGGGCGGATTTAGAGGGGGGCAAGGAGGGGCACATGCCCCCTTCCCCTCTTCAGGGGGAAATCACTAAACTTTACCGGTAGATAATATATCTTCTAACATAGTTCAGATAATTTCTTAAATCGATCAACTTATAATGGATCTCTACCCAAGCTGTCTTTTTGAATATCCATTTTTTAAGATCAACATATAGAAGAGATTAGTTTTTCATCCAATCTCATTATCACTAAAACAATATGATGTTTACTTTTCGATTTAAAAAATTAATGTTTCTAAAAAAATCATTTATTTTCAAGTCTCATATATTGATAGTTGGTCCTATTTATTATTAAGTAGTCAAGCATGCATATATTCTCGATCGGTGTATTTTTCTTCGTCGACATATTAATATTTCTATTTCTTGGTAATAAACCGTATAGAATTTTATATTTTCATATTTTCGATTTGATACAAATATAGAACAAGTGTAGTTTATATTGTAATTAATCAACATCCAAAGACTGAGAAAAAATGAAACATTAGAATATGTCTGATTTTTAAAAAATGATACAAACATCATTCATAAAAAATCTCGACAATGCAGAACATATATGATATCAATTTATGTAAAATTGAATAAAAAACATACAATTGATTAGAAAATGAGTTCAAAATAAACTATTATTTACATAAAACTATAGATGATATAATTTATCCTTCGCAACTATTATTATAAAATGAATAGAGGAGGAGGTATCTAACTCATCTGCATATAACTTAT
The DNA here is from genome assembly GCA_037367405.1 of Ottelia alismoides. NCBI lineage: Eukaryota > Viridiplantae > Streptophyta > Magnoliopsida > Alismatales > Hydrocharitaceae > Ottelia > Ottelia alismoides. The sequence goes on along the minus strand of JAZKJV010010188.1, from coordinate 35,884 downwards.
ATGTTCATCACCTCCTAACCACTCACTTGTCTTGAAACTTTAACTTGCACATGTTCCAATGGCAAGAACTACTTGCACTCACCCATCTCAATATAGATAAATGGCTAAGAAGGCGATGAGTATATAAATAAGTAACATACAACTCAACAACATACTCCTTTTTCCTAATGAATATGATTACATCATAATCGATAGATATATTTTTTCTAAATCTTGTGCCACCTTCTCAAAAATGTTGTGGCTCCGTCCCTGATTACATAGGCTTTCTAATTAAAGCCTAATTACATACTTTAAATACAACAATCCTCCACGAAATCACCAATTTGAAAAGAGATTCAAAGAGAGTTAAAAATGACACCTTTCGGCTGCCACACTCTGGTTTCAGTAAAGGTACCTTTCAGTTTGAGTCTCTTCCTGAGTTTACTACTTTCACTTTTATAAGAACGAAATGAACTACATCTTGAACTTCATACCTTGGTGTTAAAGTATACGGTAGAAACAACAAAGTGTTGTTCTTGGTGCAATCTTCAGGGTTGGTGCTCTTAAAGACCATGCACCCTTATCATGTTTCAAGAGTGTTCAGGAAAGACTCTCTTCCTTTAATTGTGGATCACAGTAACACTCACATAGGTGACATTCTTCAAACATGCACAGCTAACATCCTTCCCAAAGACTTGAATCCATTCAAAGCCTATGCTCTTCCTAAACATGCAGCTTAAACGACACTTAGGCTTCCAGGGATAAGACATGCATAAGCATTAAACTAAGAGTGCCAACCAGTTCTTAAAATAGCCTTTTATTACCACATTGAACCTACTTTGTGGAATCTCCACTCAAATAGGTTGGGTTGCTACTGTAGAGGAACTGCCAATGGGTCTCAATCCCATCTCAAGACTAGACTTTAGGATTAAAGATCTATCAAGTCCCTTAGTCAACAAATCTGCCGTGTTTTCTTTGGATCCAACAAAATCTACAACCAACACTCCTCGAGACACCAAATTCCTTAACGTCTTAAGTCTGATTCGTATGTGTCTCCTTGTTTTTTGATTGAACTTTGAACTCTTGATCTTAGCAATTATGACCATGTATTCACAATGTACAGAGATCGCAGGAACTGACTGACCTAATGTGGGACTTTCTGAAAGAAGTTCTTTTAGCCATTCAGTCTCAATTCTAGTGATGTTCAAACCATACAGCTCAGCCTCAAAGGCAGATTGAGCTAGAATGGTCTGCTTTACAATCCTCCAGAAGACTGCACCGCCTCCAAGGGTAAAGACATACCCAGTAATACCATTACTCCCAGAATCCTCTATTTTCCTGATTCAGCTTGCATCACTATATCCTTCTAGTACAGATGGATGTCTATCATAATGCAAACTAAGGGAAATAGTTCCCTTCTAGTACTTCAGTACTCGATCCAGAGCCTCCCAGTGAGTACAGTCAGGACAGCTAGTGTATCTACTCAGCTTAGCAATCAAGAATGAAATATCAGGTCTCGTGCAATTCGCAAGATACATTAAACTTCCTATCACTTGTGAATACCTTAGCTGAGCTACATGTACTCCACTTTTATTCTTAAAATATTAATTTGGATGAATCAAAAGAAGCACTTACAGATTTGCAGTCTTGATATCCAAATTTCTCAAGTACCTTCTCAACATAATGAGATTGAGAAACTATGATACCATCAACTGACCTTGTCAGGTTGAGACCCAAGATCACATCAACAACACCCATGTAATTCATCTCAAATTTGCTACTCAAGAATTACTTCGTCTCATTAAAAATCATTGCATATGACATAAACAAAAGTATGTCACCAACATACATGTACAAGACAATACACTCATAACACTTTACCTTAGAATACACACTTATTGGATTCATGAACCTTAAAGCCACACGACAAAATGGTTTTATTGAAATTTTCATGTCATTGCTTCGGTGCTTGTTTCAATCCGTAAAGGGCTTTAACAAGCTTGCAAATCTTTCCCTCATTACAGAAGTCACAAGTTCATCATGTTGATCCATATAGATCTCCTCCTCAAGATCACCATGCAAGAAGGCGGTCTTCACATCCATTTAGTGGATAGAGAGATCATATACATATACCAATGCTATGAGCATCCGGATTGTGGTCATCCTATTTACAAGAGAATAGGTATCAAAATAATCGACACCTTTCTTTGCCTAAAGTCCTTATCAACTAATCTGGCTTTTATACTTTTCAATTGATCCGTCAGATCTAAGTTTTCTCTTAGATACCCACTTGCACCCATTGGTAGAGCACCCCTTTGGGTAAATCAACCAACTCCCAAGTTCCATTATCCATGATGGAATCCATCTCAATTTTGACGACGTCATTCCATTATTTTGCTTCAGATGAAGCCATGACTTCCTCGTAACTTGGTGGATCAACCTCGATCTGGTAGATAACAAAGTCGTTACGCATATCCTTGGCTATCCGAGGTCTTTTATTCCTCCTTGGCTCAATCTCTTCTGAAAGATCATTGAGTTTAGGTTGAATCTCAGCCCCCATATTCTTTTTCCTTTCCACTTGATCTAGAATAGATCCTGATGTGGAGGCGCTCTCAATAGTCAGATTCTGAGTAATCCCGGTCTTCATAGGGAAGACATCCTCAAAGAAGGTAGCATTACATAGTTCAACAATAGTTTTGACATGTGTGCCCATTATCTTGGACCGAAATACCAAGAACATATATGCATAGCTATTTTCCAAGTAACAAAGAAGACCGCATCAACAGTTTTAGGAGCAAGCTTCTTTCTCTTGTGTTCTGTGACTAAAACCTTAGTGAGACAACCCCACACTTTGAGATATCTTAAGCTTGATTTCCTATTTCTCAAAATTCAAAAGGATACTTTTCCATATACCTTGGATAACCCTATTCAGAATATGCTAAGTTGTATTCAAGGCTTCTCCCCACATATAGGTTGAAAGTCTAGAACTCTGTAGGAGAGCATCGATCGTGTCAGTTAAGGTTCTATTTTTCCATTCTGTTATCCCATTTGATTGTGGTGAATATGAGGCAGTAATTTCATTAACTATGCCAAAGACCTTACATTGTTCATCAAACAAGTTAGAGGTATATTCATCCCCTCTATTTGACCTAAGGCGTTTAAGCACTTTTCCTTTTTGCGTCTCAGCCTCATTATTAAATATAAGAATTTTCTCTAAGGATTCATCCTTGATTTTCATAAGGTACACATAGAAGTATCTACTACCATCATCGTCTATAAAGATGATAAAACTATTTCTTATTATTTCTGGTTAACACACCATTAAACTCGCAAATATCCGTATGCACTAGAGTTAAGATCTCACTATCTCTAGAGACAGATTGAAAAGACTTCCTAGGTGTCTTTGCCTGCACACAGATCTCACATTTGTGAGTTTTATCAATAGCTTGTTTAGGGATCATTTCTAAATTCATAATTCTTTTAACTGAATTTAAATTTACATGTCCCAATCTGGCATGCCCCAGATGACAAGATTCTAGATCATTAACTACATGAGACACAGAATTAGAACATTCATAATTCAAAACATTCATTCCATCAATGTTTACTGAATCACATCTAATTCTAGACAACAAATCAAAATCTATCAAATATCATTTTCCATAAAAAAATACCATTATCAGAATGATAAATTTTTACATTTAAAATTCAATTCGAAATCATTTCTAACTAAGATAGAGCTAGATAAATTATTCTTCTTGATGTCAGTAACATGCAACACCCTATGCAATGTCTAGATACATACAGAGGAGAACCTCAAGTTGACTTGTCCTGACCCTAGTACCCTTGTTGCAGAATCGTTTCCCGTCTTCACAGTCCCACCACTACAGGTCTGGTAAGAAGAAAATAAAGTTCTGTCAAAATAAATATTTACATTGGCTCACGTATCTACGAACCACTCATTTAGATCATGAATATGGTATAGTTCAGCGTTTATAGAGACATACCCCTCGCTAACCCCAAGTTTCTAGTGATCATATTCACTTGTGGACTCCCATCTGCAACATTAAGTTGAGCCTTTAAGGATGGACAATCTTTCTTCCAGTGTTCAACCTGATTACAGTGTAAGTAGGGTTTATTTTTTTACCTTTTTTTGGATCTTGCCCTATGATTTCATTTTACTAATGTTACTACCCTTTCCTTTTTTTCTGTGCCCTTCAAGATCATGAAATTGACCTTAGCTTGAATATCGACAGGATCCACAGGAATTTGTTTCCTGTGTTCCTTTTCTATGGCGATTTCCACCATTAAGTCATCCATAGAAAATTTTCCTTTTCTGTATTTCAAGGTCATTCCAAATTCTTCCCAAGACTTGAAGAATTTTTCTATGATGCTCATGACACGAAACTTTTCTGGAAGTTTCATTTATGCGTCTTCTAAGGCATGAAGGAGGTGTAAAAACTCATGTTCCTATTTAGAAACGGACTTTCCTTAGGTTATAGAAAACTTTAAGAACTTTTCCATGGAGTATTTATCAATACTGAGATCTTCGATATTATACTTCCGATCCAAATCTTCCCATAACCCATTCGCAGTCCATTAAGTCGCAAGTCCATCATGTTGATCCATATAGATCTCCTCCTCAAGATTGCCATGTAAGAAGACGATCTTCACATCTATTTAATGGATAGAGAGATCATATACATATGCCAATGCTATGAGAATCCGGATTGTGTACGTCCTAGTTACAGGGGAATAGGTATCCAAATAATCGACACCTTCTTTTTACCTAAAGTCTTTATCAACTAATCTGGCTTTATACTTTTTAATTAATCCATCAGGCCTAAGTTTTCTCTTAAATATCCACTTGCACACATTGGTAGAGCATCCTTTGGGTAAATCAACCAACTCCCAAGTTCCATTATCCATAATGGAATCCATCTCAGATTTGATGACTTCCTTCCAATATTTTGCTTGAGATAAAGCCATGGCTTCCTCGTAACTTGGTGGATCAACTTCGATCTGGTAGATAACAAATTCGCTACCCAGATCCTTGGCTATTCGGGGTATTTTACTCCTCCTTGGCTCAATCTCTAATTAAATATCATTGAGTTTAGGTTGAACCTCAGCCCCCACATTTGTTATCCTTTCCACTGATCTGGAACAGATCCTGATGTGGAGGCGCTCTCAATTGTCAGATTCTGACGAATCTCAATCTTCATAGGGAAGACATCCTCGAAGAAGGTACTATTACGGAGTTCAACAATGGTTTTGACATGTATGCCCAGTATCTTGGACCGAAATACCAAGAACCTATAGGCATAGTTATTTTCCAAGTAACCTAAGAAGACCACATCAGCAGTTTTAGGATGAAACTTCTTTCTCTTGTGTTATGTGACTAAAACCTTAGCGAGACGGTCCCACACTTTGAGATATCTTAAGCTTGGTTTTCTATTTCTCAAAAATTCAAAAGGACACTTTTCCATATGTCTTGGAGGAATCCTATTCAGAATATACCAAGTTGTATTCAAGGCTTCTCCCCACATATAGGTTGGAAGTCTAGAATTCTATAGGAGAGCATCGATCATGTCAGTTAAGGTTCTATTTTTCCATTTTATTATCCCATTTGATTGTGGTGAATATGAGGCAGTAACTTCATGCCGAAGACCTCACATTGTTCATCAAATAAGTTAGAGGTATATTCACCCCATCTATCTGACCTAAGGCGTTTAAGCACTTTTCTTCTTTGCATCTCAGCCTCATTATTAAATATAAGAAATTTCTCTAGGCTTCATCCTTGGTTTTCATAAGGTGCACATAGCAGTATCTACTGCCATCATCATCTATAAAAGTGATAAAAGTATTTCTTATTGTCTCTGGTTAACATACAATTAAACTCACAAATATCCGTATGCACTAGACCTAAGATCTCACTATCTCTAGAGACAGACTGAAAAGTCTTCCTAGGTGTCTTTGCCTGCACACAAATCTCACATTTGTGAGTTTTATCAATAGTTTGTTTAGGGATCATTTCTAAATTCATCATTCTTTTAATTGAATTTAAATTTACATGTCCAAATCTATCATGCCCCATATGACAAGATTCTAGATTATTAACTACATGAGACACATAATTAGAACATTCAGAATTCAAAACATTCATTCCATCAATGTTTACTGAATCACATCTAATTCTAAACAACAAAACAAAATCTGTCGAATATCCTTTTCCATAAAAAAATACCATGTCTCAGAATGATAACTTTATTACATTTAAATTTCAATTCAAAATCATTTCTAACTAAGATAGCCTGTTATATTTGGGACTAGAAACTTTCCAATAATTGCAAGTACATCCCTATGTGTTGTATGTATTGTTTTCGATCAAATAATTACTGTATTAACTCCAAAAATTCCATAAAAATTTTAGTTAGCTCCTACTAATACATAATATTTACGGTAATTTGTGTGTCTTAATTTAATTTTATTTGAAATTTTTAAAAATAAAAAACTCCTAATAAATATATTGTCTATGTTAAAAAATACATAAAAATACAAAACTAGTTTTAAAAATTTCTAAAAAGTAGTAGTTTCTTGATTTGGTATGCTTTGATTTCAGTACAATTTTGGTCGCATTATCTTTCATAAAAAACCCTAAAAAGCTAAAAACTCTAAAATCTTATAAAAATCATTAAAAATTTTAAAAAATGGATTTCAGTTGCTGTGTGTGTTTATTTTTATTTGCTTTTTCATAAAAAATCAGACCTAGGACTTGAAGACATTTTTACTATTTTAAATTTACCTTTTAGTCCAGGATGTACATTGTTCTCCTATTTTGATTTTACTTTATTTTTTATAAAATATTATAGAAATAAAAAATAATAAAATAACCAAAAATATATGCATATTCAAAAAATAAAAAAAAATTATCTTTGATTTTTGAGCATTTGGGTGTCTTAATAAAAAATTTTGAAGCTTGCTTTCATCTTGCACTTTCTACTTGTCTCGTTGGTTTTCTCACTTTTGGAAATAAAAAAATCACAAATCAAAATCACAAAAATATGTCTTTATTTTATGATTAGGACTACTTCGTAGGTTTTACTCGTGCTCCTTGTATTCGACCATGGTTGCTACACCAGGTTAAATAAATAGCGGAGTCTGCTGACATTTCCATATTTTGAGCTTGATTGATTTTATGTGGTCTTGATTTTCTTGTTGAGTCTGATTGGCTTATTGAGGTCACAACGATCTTTGATATTACTTAACCCCGATCGCCTGGTCGCTCACCCCCCATCTCTGGTGATATCCAACTGATCTCTTCATGCATGCCAGGTGTAGGGTAAGGTAGAGTGTCCAAGTGATTCTTCTAGTGAGGGATTAGGCTAGATATGGAGGTGTTCTATTGTGCTCTGTCAAAATACCTACTCCATCGTAGCTTCTTGAGCTTCTGTGAGGCCATCGTTCGAGGCTACGGCCAATAAAGGTTCTCCTAAGACTCCCAGGACACCTCCTCCATCATATAACGTCAGATTAATTCCTCATCCTTATCTTATGATTCCATCTTGAATTATCATCCTCTATTCATATTCTCCATATCTCCTTTCTCTTTCTCGATTTGTTCATCTTTTTGAGGTTTTCTTTTGCCGATCATCATCACCACCTTAGATCCTTCATGCTGCTTTGTTTTCTCATAAATTTGATTATCTCCCGCCATGATCGATGGCCAGAGGTAGGGCTTTCCTCGACCGCTGTTGTGGAGCCCTCTCGTTCACCAGACCTTCTTTTGGGTTGGGATTCTTCATCTTGATCCAGTCTTCAACGTGCATGACATCTGGAGCTGAATTGAAAACTTAATAGCCATTCCGATCATCAGTGCGTCTTTTCCGGCAAGCCGTTCAAATGATTAATCTGAGCCATATGTTGGGAAAAACAGAGGGGAAGAGATCTTGAGCGTGATGAGACCATCACATGAGCCTTTCAGGACTAGTACATGCATGATTGGGGAGCATCTGACCTCCATCTTCATCTTTAGAAATCGTGGATTTTAGATGGTGTCACACATATTCTCTGAATGTGATCTGAGCAACATTTACTATTGCTGACAATCAAACTACAAACATCTTCCTCAGAGATTGAAAATCACAGTTAATCAACACCTGTTGGAGCATATTGAGGTCGTTTTTTTGGAGGAAATCGTGATTTCGATATTGCATTTAGGTTGTTTGATCATGTTTTCTTGGTTGCTCGTCGTCAACCAGCAATGCTCACCATGAATTCGGGATTGTGGGATGGAGGGCTTCTGTCTATGTGAGGTACGAATGAGGAAGGTGAAAGGACCATACGGGATGAGGGTATTCTCATCAATTGACATGAAAAATTAGGTGCCCCACTGACGTTGTTGAGGCCTTTACCGTTAAACTAAAATTGAGTCCTCTAATTTTTACAATGTAAAAATTAGTCCATAATTTGGGAATCGATGTAAAGTTGAGATCCTTTTTTTGTAATTTACCAAAATTAATATTATATAGACATCATTTTATAGGTTCAATGATTTCTTCTTTTTTCAGAAATTCCTGACCTAAATGCTTTTGCTTTAAGAAAATTAAAGAAAAATAAGATACAAATTTTTAAAAAATAAAATAATATTTTTTATTAGAAGACGCTAGAATTAGATGATGAGAATTGGGTATCAAGGCTCCACGAAACTTTGATACCACTTTGATGTGCTGGATCGATGTGTAGCAGGTTGATAGTTGTGAATGGCAGTAGAGCTAGATAATTCACCGAGAAGAAGAACAAGTGCACCAAGGAGATGCTCCCTTTCTTGGATCAGCTCTTTTCTTTACAACTAAAGAACATGGTACAAGGATGAAAGCAACAACTTTGTGACTTCTCGACGCCGAAGTGAAGAGCCCTCGGTTGTTGTGCAAAACACCCTTCCAAACAACCACAACACTGGAAACAATACATGAGGGAGAAGAACAAGGGAAGGGGATCACATCCCACTCTCTTCTCACGCACACCTCTCTAGCTATTTCTCGACTTCGATATGTTTCACAGATGCACGTCGGACCATTTTATAGACCCGGAATGCATGCCCGTTTGCATAGATTATAAAGGTCAATTACTAATTGCATGTCCGTTGGCTAATCACTAATGGCCCTTTGAATGCAGAATTGCTAATGCATGTCCATTGGCCAATCACTAATGGCCCTATGTCATGGACAATTGTGAATCCGTTTGCACGTCAAGGCATTTGCTAATGCATGTCCGTTTGCAAGGAGAACGCCCCTTTGAATGCATGTCCATAACTCCATTTTCATGGCCAATTACTAATGGCCCTTGATTGCACGTCCATTTGCAATCTTCAATCCATGCAAGTACATGTAAGGTTGACCACGTGATTGCTTGATTGTGCAATCTCAAATTTCCACACGTGACACTCTATAGGCGCCATCAAATGCCGATCGGAAGTATCCTGATTGATACCTCCTCTTCTCCAGAGCGCTCCTCGATCCTTAACGCTGTGGGAGATGTCAAATATAGCTAAGTGCGGAGGAAGGCTAGGGAACCCAACAAATTCCCCCCTTCACGAGCCTTCATTCCAGCAATCTTCTTACATTCTTGAAACTTCAATTGTGGTAGCACTTTGGTGAACATATCTGCTCCATTGTCATCTGTGTCCACCTTGTCCAGCTGCAAATCTTTTCTCTCCAATGCATCACGTATCCAGTGATGCCACAACTCAATGTGCTTTGACCTAGAGTGAAACGTGGGATTCTTGCTAAGATAAATAGCACTCAAACTATCACATAACAGTACGTATTTATCCTATATGAATCCCAAACCATGCAGCAAATTTTTGCACCACAAAAGTTCTTTTCCAGCCTCTGTTACGGTCATGTATTCAGCCTCTGTAGTGGATAACGCCACACTCTTTTGTATCTTGGATTGCCAAGCCACATCTCCTCCTGCGAGAGTGATCAAGTATCCTGAGGTTGACCTTCTACCATCAACATCACTTGCCCAATCTGAATCTGTGTATGCCTCCATGTAAGCTTTACTTCCTCCGTAACAAAGTCATTGGGTAGACGTGCCTTTGAGATATCTAAAAATCCATTTTAAGGCCTCCCAATGCTTTCTTCTAGGATTAGACATGTACCTGCTTACAACTCCTACGACATGTGCAATATCTGGCTGTGTGCATATCATGGCATAAATCAATGATCCTGTAGCAGATGCATAAGGTATATGGTCCATACCTTGACGTTCTTCCTCGGTCTTAGGTGAGTGATCCTTAGATAACCTGAAATGGACTGCATATGGGGAGCCAACGGGTTTGTAACCATTCATATTGTATCTCTCAAGTACCTTTTCCACGTACTTCTGTTGAGAGATCCACAACCTGTGATTCACCCTATCACGGGTTATCCTCATACCAAGGATTTGTCTTGTTGCGCCTAAGTTCTTCATGGCAAAGGACTTGCTTAGATCTTCTTTCAACCTACTGATATTAGTCTTATCCTTGCCAACTATAAGCATATCATCAACATATAGGAGAAGGATAAGTTTCTCATGCCCATTACCTCGCACATATAAGCATGTGTCAGTAGTGTTTCTAGTGAAGCCTTGGTTTGACATGAAGCTATCAAACCTCATGTACCAATTTTTGGGCGCCGGCTTCAATCCGTATAAAGACTTCTTCAATCTGCAAACAAGATGAGTCTTATTGGAATCCCTCTGGCTGCTCCATATACAACTCTTCCTCGACATCACCATGGAGGAAAGCGGTCTTCACATCCATCTGCTCTAGTTCAAGATCTATAGATGCAACTAGAGCCAACACCATCCTTTTTGAGCCATCAGCTTTGCATTTGAGTCTAAAAATCCACCTGTTCTTCAAGGCTCTGGATCCTTTGGGCAGGGGCACAAGGTCGAACACTTAGTTCTTTTTGAGGGGTTCCATCTCCTCCTGCATTGCTTTCAACCAGTGCTCTCTATCACTATGTCCATTTGCTTCTTCGAAAGACTCAGGCTCACCATCATCTGTGAGCAGGAGATACTGGTCGGGTGAGTATCTCTTGGATGGCCTACTGACCCTTGTTGAACTTCTCAACTGAGGCTGTTGTTCTGCTTCTTCAACCGGATCTACCATGGTTCTTCGAGGGGTGGCATCCCCCTTCAATGCCATCTTCTATGCCATTATTTTCCTCCCTAGCATCGTCATGGAGGGCTTCTTCAAACAGGGAGGACTCATCATCATGAGTCACGACAGGATGTGGTTGTGGCTTAAGGATGTCATGGATTGTATGGTCCTCTATAAACTTGACATCTCGACTTCTCAAATTTTCTTTTGAGTAGGATCCCACAACCTATTATACCCATACTCATCCTAACCGTATCCTATGAAGATGCACACCCTCGTCTTCGAATCAAGCTTGGTGTGTTCATCACTGGGTACATGAACATATGCAACGCACCCAAAGACTTTCAGGTGATTAAATGAGACATGTTTACCTCTCCAAGCATGTTCTGGATAGTCTCCATCCAAGGGGTGAGATGGAGAGCGATTGATCACATATACGGCCGTGTATAATGCTTTTCCCCAGAAGCTTTCTGGAAGATTCAATTGAGAGAGCATGGTTCACACTCTCTCCAACAAGCTGTGATTCATCCTCTCCGCAACTCCATTCTGCTGTGGGGTCTTTGGCACCGTCTTCTCCATGCGGATGCCATGGCTTCTGCAGTAGCCCTCGAATGGCCCTCGATATTCTCCACCGTTATCAGATAGGATGACTTTTAGTCTCCTCCCGATCTCTCTCTCCACAGCATGGTGCCATATTTTCAATACGTCTAGTACTTGGTCCTTCGTCTTCAAGGTAAAGGCCCACACCTTCCTCGAGTGATCGTCGATGAAGGTTACAAAGTACAAGGCACCTCCAAGCGTCTTTACACCCATGGAGCACACGTCTGTGTGCACAAGATCAAGTGGGTGTCTTCTTCTTGACGTTCTCATCTGAAATGATGTACGTCTTTGTTTTCCAGCCATACAATGGTTGCAAACCTCCCAGAGGACTCCGGTGGATGAATGACATTTTTCTTGGAGAGAATTTGCATACCTTTCTCTCTCATATGTCCCAGCCTCTGATGCCAAAGAGTTGTCTCGTCTCCTTTGGCTGCATAGATGTTCCCACATGACTGACCATGAGTCACGTACAATGACGCTTCCTTCTTTCGTCGGACAACTATCAGAGAGCCCTTGGAGAGTCTCCATTCACCTCCACTGAATTTGCTGGTATACCCTTCATCATCAAGTGTGTCGGTGGACAACAAGTTCATGCACACTCCGGGGACGTGCCTCACATCGTTCAGGTTGGGTTTGGTGTTGTCTGGTATCTCTAGAACCACTATTCCACGACCAGCAATGGGACAACTTTGATCATTGTCCATCCTCACCACACCAAAGTCACCAGGCGTGTACGAAGAGAAGAACTCCTTCCTAAGTGTGATGTGGAAGGAAGCACCAGAGTCCACAACCCATGTGGATTCTTGAAGAGAAATATTGGCTGATCCAACATCCCACATGATAACGGCTTCTTCTTGGCTAGCCATGGCTGAAGAGTTAGCCTCACCGTTTTCCCGTGCATCTTCTCTTCTAGGTTCTTTGCAGAACCTCTTGATGTGCCCTTTCTTCCCGCAGTTGAAGCATGTGATATCTTTGCGGGGTCTTGACTTCAAGCGTCCTCGAGACTTGGTCCTCCTTTGAGAACCATCACCACGACTCTAGTTGAGACCCTTTCGTTCATTCACCAAGGCTTGTGAATGATCCTCGTCGTGTTCCTTACTTCTCAGCTCCTCGTTCATCATGCTATCCTTCACGATGCTGAGGGAGAGCGTTCCACTTGATGTGGAATTGCTTAGGGAAACCACCAGTGTTTCCCATGAATCAGGCAGCAAGCTCAAGAGGAGAAATGCCTGCATCTCATCATCGATGTCCATCTTCAAACTGGAGAGTCGGTTTACACAATCTTGAAACCGACTCAGATGCTCGCTGACGGAGGAGCCCTGTTGGTACTTCGGATTCACCAATTTTCGGATGAGAAATGCCTTGTTCTGGGCCGTCCTTGGCTTGTACAAGGCTGTAAGCTTCATCCACAAGTTGCTTGCATTTGTCTCCATCGAGACATGGTGGAAGACAGGGTCCTCCACCCACTGGCGAATAAACGCTACGACCTTGCGATTAAGTTTGGCCCATTCTTCATCCGATTAGCCCTCTGGCTTCTTCTCATCTCCTTCGATGGGGCCGTACAAATCTCTTACAAATAAGAGATCTTCCATCCTTGGCTTCCAGATGGAGTAGTTGGTCGAGTTCAACTTCACCATGGTTGTTGTCATCAATTGATTGCTTGAGCTTGAATCCATCTTCTCCTTATATCAACCACCACGCCGTAGTCGGACCTAGCTCTGATACCAGGTTGATGAGAATTGGGTATCAAGGCTCCATGAAAACTTTGATACCAATTTGATGTGTCGGATCGATGCGTAGCAGGTTGATAGTTGTGAATAGCAATAGAGCTAGATAATTCACCGAGAAGAAGAACAAGTGCACAAAGGAGATGATCCCTTTATTGGATCAGCTCTTTTCTTTACAACTAAAGAACAGGGTACAAGGATGAAAGCAACACCTTTGTGAGTTCTCGATGCCGAAGTGAAGAGCCCTTGGTTGTTGCGCAAAACACCCTACTAAGCAACCACAACACTGAAACAATACACGAGGGAGAAGAACAAGGAAAGGGAACACAACCCACTCTCTTCTCACGCACACCTCGCTAGCTATTTCTCGACTTCAATATGTTTCATAGAATGCACGTCGGACCATTTTATAGACCCGGAATGCATGTCCATTTGCATAGATTATAAAGGCCAATTACTAATTGCATGTCCGTTGTCCAATCACTAATGGCCCTTTGAATGCACAATTGCTAATGCATGTCCATTGGACAATCACTAATAGCCCTATGTCATGGCCAATTGTGAATCCGTTTGCACGTCATGGCATTTGCTAATGCATGTTCGTTTGCAAGGAGAACGACCCTTTGAATGCACGTCCATAACTCCATTTTCATGGCTAATTACTAATGGCCCTTGATTGCACGTCCATTTGCAATCTTCAATCCATGCAAGTACATGTAAAGTTGACCACGTGATTTCTTGATTGTGCAATCTCAAATTTGCACACGTGACACTCTATTGGCACCATCAAATGCCCACCAGAAGTATCCTGATTGATACCTCCTCTTCTCCACAACGCTCCTCGATTCTTGACGTTGTGGGAGATGTCGAATATAGTTAAGTGCGGAGGAAGGCGAGGGAACCCAACATTAGAGAATTAAACCAGTGTAGTAGAACGTGTTCTCTAGACCACCTATCTTACCACTCGCAATGCCTTACTTGGGGACATCTTATCGATCCCTTGATATGTACCTGCAATCATATTGATGATAATGACTATAGCACCATATTATATTTGTTGGAGAAAAACTCCTTGATGAAGTTCCGGCTCATAAACATATATAATCCTCCACACAATGATAGGAACACAAGATTTTGTAGATCATTTGAACTCCATAACATCAATACCAAGACACCTTGTATTAATCGAGGATTTTGACTTGGTATGTTTGAATTACGAAACCTCTTCGACAAGTCCTACCGTTAGTTCTTCGAAGTATTTTGTCTTAATCATATTTTAAGATGTAAAATTATCGCAAGTCTACTGCAAGAAAAATCTCATTTTACCAGGACGAGTTGTGACAACTAGCAATGGGAATGTGATCGTCAAATAGAATGCATGCATTTTCTCAAAATTAGTGGCCACATAGATAATATGCGACCACAAAATTTAGGTAGGTGATTTGGCGGTTCAATATGATATCACATTGTGGTCGCATATTGTAGTCACGTAACTTGCTAAATAGAACGCCCGTTCAAGACAGAACCTGATTGATGCCTCAACCCAACCCTACCTCCCTGTGCGCCCATCCTCTTCGCCATCCAAGCCCTAGCTCTGTCCGACTTCCTCCCTTCCCAACACCTTCTTCTCCTCCCTCCACCCTGACCCACGATCACCTCCTCTCTCGGCCTTCTCTTTCTCTTCCATATCCTTATTTCCAGTGTCATCTCCTCTCAGCCTTCCAGCACCTGGAGAGAATCCTTTCCTCCTCCATCTCCATCCACCGATGAGCGTCTCCCCCATCTTAATCTCATGTTCGATAGGTATATTCTGTCATCTATTAGATTAGTTGGTTTTTGTTTTGAGTAATAGTTGTATTTGAGTATGTTTGTTAATTTCAAATGCATTGTATGTGTTTGTTGAAATGACTAAGAGGTTTTATCTTACTTAATTAAATTAAATATATTTTGAAATGTGATTTTTTTATAATATGTGATGTTATTCTCATATGTGATTTAGAAATGCATGTTGTATGTGTATGTATTGAAGTGTAGGTATTAATATGTGATGTTCATTCTTTAATCTATACATTTAATTAATGATATTATTTCGTGTATGCATTTTATTTATTATGCAATGTATGTGTTTGATGAAATGACTAAGAGAAACAATAGATGTTCAATACATGTACGTGCATGTGTATGCATGTGTGTGTGTGTTGATGTGTGTATGAATGTGTATTTGTGCGGTGGTGTGTGTGTTGGTATGCGTATGCGAGTGTAGGTGTATGTGTGGGTGTATGAGTCTGTGAATGAGTGTATTTATATGTGTGTTGGTGTGTGCGTAGGTGTATGTGTGTGTTGTATATGTGTGTGTGTTGGTATTTGCGAGTGTGTGTATACAAGTGTGTATATGTGTGTATACATGTGTGTATATGTGTGTATGCGAGTGTATGTGTGTGTGTGTTTGTTTGTGTGCATAGGTTTGTGTGTAATTGTGTACTTTTAAATGTGTGTGTTGATGTGTGTATAAGAAAGTGTGTGTACGTACGTGTGTGTATGAGTGTATGCGTGTATGTATGTGTGTGTGAGTGTATGTATGCATATGTATGTGTGTGAGAGAAAGAGAGTGTATATGTGTGTTTGAGTGTATGTATGCATATGTTTGTGTGTTGTTGGTGTATGTTTGTGATTGTGTGTGTATGCATGTGTGTATGTGTGTGTGAGTGAGTGTGTATGCATAGGTTTGTGTGTAATTGTGTGTTTTAAAGTGTGTGTGTGTATAAGCGTGTGTTTCTATGCACGTGTGTGTATGAGTGTGTCTGTGCATGTGAGTGTGTACGTATATGTGTGTATTTGTTGGCATGTGTGTTGGTGAGAGAGAGAGAGTATGTGCGTGTGTGTGTGTGTGTTTACATGTGTGTGTATGAGTGTGTGTGTGTGTGGAGGGGTGGGTGTGTATGTTTGTGTGTGTGCATAGGTTTGCATGTAATTGTGTGTTTTTAACGTGAGTGTGTATAAGCGAGTATGTCTATGCACGTGCGTTTATGTAGAGTGTGTGCGTGTGTGAGTGAGTATGTGTGCGCACACGTTTGTTTGTTTGTTGGTGTGTGTGTGTGTGTGAGAGAGAGGGGGTCTGAGTGGATACATGTGTGTGTATGAGTGTGTACGCGTGCGTGTGTGTATGGGTGTATGTGTGTGTGTGCTTAGGTTTGTGTGTAATTGTGTGTTTTTAAAGTCTATGTGTGTTGGTGTGTGTATAAATGAGTGTGTGTATGCATGTGTGTGTATGTGTGTAAGTGTGAGTGTGTGTATGTGAGTGTATATGCATATATATGTGTGTGTTTGTCGGTGTGTGTATGTACGTATACATGTGTGTGTATAAGTGAGTGTGTGTATGCATGTGTGTGTACGAGTGTGTGTGAGTGAGTGTCTGTGTGTGTGTGTGTGAGTGTGTATGCATATGTGTGTGTGTTTGTCGGTGTGTGTGTGTGTGTGTGTGTGTGTTGGTATGTGTGTGTATACGTATACTTGTGTTTATGAGTGTGTATGTGTGTATGTGTGTGTGTTGGTATATGTATTGGTCCCTTACAGTAATCCTCCGCTCCCTTAAAATACTCTACTATCCATCTTTTAGAGGAGAGCTATGAGTGAATTTCAAGAGCGAATCTTTCTCTTGGAGGTCCGAAGGAGGATGGGTCGTGCGACTCCATCAAATGATGATGCTGAATGCATGATTTTTGGGAATATGCATGAGAGAATGCGTTGTTGTTAAGAGTAATTTAGGAGGTCCATTTCTTCTTTCATGTCGGTAGTGTAGAGTCACGTTCAAGGCTCTTTTGATATATTTCAGTATATCAATGTTCTTGTCTCTGTGGGGAATTCATACAAGCACCTTATGCAGAGAAGACTAAGAAAAATTAATGTACTTTCAAGAGGTCTGCAACATATGTCTCCTAAAACATATTTGTTGTTATAGTTCATGGAACAACTTATATCCTTTTATGCTTGAGGGATGATAATATATTTTGATCATTACATCTAGTTTTGCTAGAGTAATTATCGGGAAGAGTGCAGGTAGTTAGGTATGAACCGTAGTACAAAAATGTCAATGATTCCTTGTAGTATTATCAACTTCTCCGGTCTCATTTTTTTATAATATCTAAAAGGCATAGATTTTTGTATCCAAAATTGAACCATACAAGGGATTTCGCATTGGTTATGCAAGTTGCTATGCTCTCAAGTTGCTATGGCCAAGCCCTTTTCTTCGGACTCTCGGATTTCTATTGGATTTGCATATCTTATCTGTATCCTCCAATGGAAGGGGTTATGAGGGGCTATGAAAAGCTGAACTTCCATTTCATACGGGGATGCAGTATCCCTTGGATTGATGATTACTTGTAAGGATTTGGATTGGTTGATACGGCACACCGAACTTTGGACGCACAAACTTTTATTTTAGAGGAGATATCCTTGGTTGTCGTTTTAACGGATGTGGACTTCCTGAGAACCATGCTCGTTGTGATCTCAAGAGTATTCAAGCTGTGGTGATTGATTGAGGTACCGGACTTCATTTGGGATCCTAGACTTCGGTGGTTAAAAACGGAGCAATTTTAAGTCCAACAAATTGAAAAATAATTCTAAACGATGCATTATGAATCCATGCTGCCAAAAAAACAAAAAGATGATCACAATTAATCTATATTTGGAATATTCATGTGTTTGATGTTAATGCACAATATAATTTTATTTTTAGGTAATCATTACTTTACTTGCGAATGATTATATAATATGTATTTGTTAGATAGACCCAACATGTAGATTGCATTATGATAATGCGTGAAGTCGCATAAAATCTCACACACACGTGTGCCCTTCAATGCTACGTTATGTGTGACGTTGCACAACGAGAGGCGTGTGCAACACATTCATGTTTCATATCTGGATCAAGTTTCATTGATATTATAAGTTCACCTTGAAATAAAATTTCATCTCGCATTCACGCCCCCGTTTGACTGCCGCTCGGGGATATAGTTGTAGATACGTTCGTCTCCGTGGGTCGTTGGCTCCACCTCATGTATCCTTCTACGACATGTTGTTGTCGTCGCCATATATAATCTCTCAGTTAGTCATATCTGCTTCGCTGCGGATCAACGCCTCCGAAAGCCAGGCGGCTCTACTCACTCTATCAGATCAGTAAGTACGTACTATGCCCATGGTCAATCATTTCATTTACTTGACTGACAGGAAGTGGATTCTAGGATTTGCTTATCCTAAAACATCCATGTTCGCTATTTATTAATCCATGTATCCCATCGAGAAATCACATCCGAGTCTGTTGGAATGTAATCATTAGCTAGTTAAATCAGACCTGTCAAACTTATGCTGTCCATTAAATCTAGTTGTAATGGACCTGATTCAAATTTAGGGATATGTTATCAAGTAGTCAGTATTCCAATAAGTATGATGTGCTTGTTTTATTTCAACAAGAATTATACGTGTTCTCTATGGTAACTTAGTGTATTAAAGTCTACGCAATTTGAAGAGAGATATAATATGTTAACTTGAATGAGCCGTAACATATTTTGAACAATGTGCACACGTATAGTATTTACTACCAAGAAGAAGGAGATAGTGCTGCTGCAAATGAGATTGGATTCAAAATCTAAATGTCAATTATAGACCTACATCATTGTTGTCATTTCGAGAGCAAAATGGTTTGATTATCTCAGTTTCACTAGTAACATAATATGTTAGACTTGTGATTGGATTTTAATAACATTAAAAGGTCTGAAAAAAAAAGAGGAGTGTGCTCCACATTAGAAAGGGTTATATGTGGCTGTCCCTACCTTATTTTTATAATTTTTTATTTTTTGAAAAAATATCACCATGTATGTTCATCCCTATATCCCTCCTATATACCATTCAAATTTCGTCAGAAACAGATACTCCTACGGCCTCAATCTAGACAATCATTTTTTTAACGGTAACATGATTTTTTAAATCGACATCATATCGATGGAGGTCATAGGAGTCTCTGTTTCTGACGAAATTCAAATGGCATATAGGAGGGATATAGGATGAATATACACGGTGATATTTTTCAAAAAAATAAAAAATTTGACGAAAAATTAGATGGGGGCAACCCCATTTATTCCCATTAGAAATGGTCCATATCAGAAATGTACACCATAAATATCAAACTCATGATTACAAGGTTGTCCACATTTCAACTACAATCAATCATCTAGGGGTGCCCATTGAATAAAGATGCCACCTTAATTTACTTAAAGTTATCAAAACTAACAATCGTTATATGTGAACAAATTGTCTCTTGCACATACCTCTCTTGTATGCACGATATAATTTATATGTATAATTTGCTATAAGAATAGATCTTCATCAGCTCGGAAGTTCTAGAGTAAATGACTACACAACAATTACAAATTATAACTATTGTGATATATGCCACGTGGACAGTTGTGACTACTCGTGTGACCACCACAAATAAAAAACTATTTGTGATGGTTTAAAGATTTGTATTCACATCATCCGACCAAAATGCAAATCGGGTTAAGGTTCTAAAGCCTCTATCCCTGTATCGGTTGATGGATTTATTTTATTTGTTTCAATATTTTTTAATATTATTTAATAAGTATAAATGATTGTAATAAATATCTTATCTTGCATATATATACACATCCAATATATATATATGAAAGAGCGTCAATAGATTAACTTCTCGTACGGAAATCTCGATTTTACCCTTAGACCTCGCCGTGCATTCCACTTTTACCCCCACGTTCCAGCGATCTTTTCCCTTCTACCCTTTAACTTTTGCAGTATTTCGACCCTCCTCCCCTCCCTTCTAGGGCTACCGTTCCCACCCCATTCCCCTTCTACAAGTCTGCCTCCCCGACTACCTAACTCGCCTCAGGGAGGCCACCGACAGCTCCTCTCTCCGCCCCCTCCCCAACTCGATGGCATCCAAACATCATCAAGACTCCTCAGTGGAAGAATAAGAATCTGCCATGTTCGAAGAGGAGGGTCGATTATACTGCAAAAGTTCAAGGACATACTCAGATAATGGCACAGAGGGAGCGAGAGGAAACCGAGCTGACGGTCCCCGTCGTGCGCCCAACCACAGCTCACTCAAGCCCCGGGGGCCCTTCCCCTCCCTGCAGCCCAACCGTACCCGGTCGACCTCCCCCAACCGGTCCGAGGCACTGGAACACACGGGAGCGTCCGAGGCCGCGATGGCGAACAAGTGCGGCGGGTGCAGGAGGAAGGTGGGATTGATGGGGTTCCGGTGCCGGTGTGGCAGGGAGTTCTGCGCGGAGCACCGGCACTCGGACCGGCACGCGTGCGGATTCGACTACAAGGCGGCGGGGAAGGAAGCACTCGCGCGGGCGAACCCCGTCATGAGGGCTCCCACGATCGTCAGAATTTGAGAGAGTGGTCGCCCTTTTTAGACGCTGCGCCATCTCTCCTTTTTTTTAGTTGTTCTATTTTGGAAATTAAAAGCTCTCTGTGTGTATGTTTGAAGTTGCAGTTCATTATCTCCGATTTTTTTAAGATCTTTTGGCAAACACAGTGATTCTCTTGGAAGAAATCCTCCTTTTTATTTATGGATGAAAAGAAGTTTTTTTTAAATATAAGAACCGGTGGTGAACAACCCTCTTTTTTTACAGGGATTTTGGTCCTTCTGATGTTACACGCATAGCGAAGAATTGGAAACTTCGCACGTCGGTGGTTTGGAGATTTGTATAATGACTGCCATAGTGATAAGGGTTCTCTCTTCAGCAACTTGGAGGCTCTCTTGTAGCGTAAACAACACGCGTTGATGATGAGGGCATCTGGCCATCCGTTCATGAATCGACGGGAAATTTTAGCAAAAACAAGTCAAAGGTCTTCTAATATTATATAAGTATTAGTGAAGTTTATTCCTGAATTGTTTTTGTTATACCGAGATATTATTAAGGGATTAATACTGTGCACAACAAAAATAATTGGCCATATAATTAGGACATGACTATTTATCCTGGAATAGTTTAGACAACCTGGCCTCCAAAGTGCTCTGTGAGTGCCATAACTATGGAATGCAATTTTTGTTAATGTCCCTCTGGATACATCAACGATATTAACTCTATGACCGTAAGTTGAAAAGGGAAGGACACCTTTCAGCCGAGTAGATCTGTGTATCCACACCCATAGTTCCCAGTCTGCACCCCTACGAATGTGCAGCGCGACAAACATTTCATCAGTATGTAAAACTTGCCCTCCTACTTTAACATTTTTCATGATGATTTTCTATAGTATACGCATTGTAGCTACCATGCCTAACAATCAGAGGTGGTGGCCGAAATGATGGTAGTTTTTTGGATTGGGTGGTTTGAACTATAGGGTGTGTATCCCATAATTTGTAGCCCACATTGTCCCCTTCCCTTTTAGGAGAGTTTGCCACGAAACTCATGGCCATTAGAATAATAATAGAAATGACATATCCAAAAATCGGTATTCTTCTGAAATTTGAGAAATCTGCCAAGTATTTTTCATTGAGATTAAGATCCAAACATGATCCTTTGGATGGTATATTCACTTTATACAATTAACCATTTCAGCAGGTTAGTTAGCTTGTCAACCCATGCATAAAAATCCAATCAACATTTGTGTTAAGAGTTCATTCTCAGCTACAATAGTCTTTATCATATCACATTATTATATCCATACCTGATCTCGGAAGAACTTTAGCATTGATCCTCACCTTTTCAAGTTATTATAGAAGCAGAAGATCAATATAAAAGAAGAGAAATTGAGTCTACCATAATCCGACCTGCCTCCTCCATTTTGAAGGGTGTAGCAAGCTTCTTTTTTAGGCTATTTGTTATATAAACGATAGAAATAAAAGCTTAATTGCATTGCAATTGGAAATTTGCATATTGGGGAAGACCTGGAGCATATTGGGGAAGAACATTCCACACCTCCATAACGAATCACGACCATCTGATCATCTTCCCAGCAGCAAAATTGAGCCATCTGATTGCCATTTCCATTGTTGTCCGATCTTCATCTAATCCAACACTCAATGCAGTGTCATCTGATCAGTAATGAGGTTTTCAGTAAAAAAGCTTACAGGTTGTTGTTAACTTTATTAAAAAAATAAGCGGAGGTCTTGCGATTGCCACGGAACATGGAGGACGAGTGTTTGTTCGGCTGTGGTGGGTTCAAGGAGGATGACGATACTTCGATTAGTAGCGGTGGTGAAGCGGAAATGTCATTCAGGATAATCGGGGATGTAAACATGGATAATGAGAGAGTACGGTTACATAATTGTTTACAAACAAATATATGATTTTAGTAATTAATCTAAAGTTCTATTACGAAATATTAAAATTAAAGAATAA
Source organism: Ottelia alismoides (assembly GCA_037367405.1). NCBI lineage: Eukaryota > Viridiplantae > Streptophyta > Magnoliopsida > Alismatales > Hydrocharitaceae > Ottelia > Ottelia alismoides. The sequence continues at coordinate 13,049 of JAZKJV010010188.1, read as the reverse complement.
TAAGATCATTATAGACGTTATTAGCAGAACATTTCTCTCGCCCGTGCATCGCACGGGGTGTGCACTAGTATATGTAGTTTACGAGAATATCACATTAACGAATATTTTTCGACGAAAGTTCTTAGTGGGATTTTATGGAAAATGATCAGAAAAATTGCTTTCATTGAGAGTCGAACTCAAGACCTCCCGCTTACTAAATGGGTGCTCTAACCAACTGAGCTATGAAAGCTATTTGCCCATTTTTTATAGTAATTTTATAATCAATAAAGTAATTCTTTCCAACAAACAACTTGCATGTTCCCACTTTTTGTTTCATTTTTCTTAAAATTAAAATCTACAAGGATCTCAATTACCATATATCATGAAGGTGCCATTTCAATTTAAATAAAGAATTCCATCTCATTCATAACAACCTTATAATTTCAAATTCAACTTAAATAAAAAACTCCATCACATATAAGGTGTCATTTTGAGTGCATCATCAAGTCTTGTAATTCAATCTTAACAAGATAATCTTCAATTTTTCTTATCATTTCTTCAACAACCTCTCTAAGATATCCTGAATGTAGCACTTTATGATTAGGGGACACATGTGATTAGATCACTCTTATTCTCATAGTAGTTCTTTTTCTCAAAAGAACTATTTATCGTAAGAAGAGTGGTAGCTTCATCGTAAGTATTAGATCTAGATCCATGCAGTCAAGCAATATCATAGTATTTCTTTCCATATCTTCAAATCAGTGTCTTGAAGTACATAAATAGAGCTCAAAGTGATAGAGATAGTTGATGCGAAAACGGAAGTTGTAAAATAAATAGTAAAAGAAAATGAATTAAATGTATTCGCCTGTGAATATGTATCCATAGCCATAAGCAAAAGCAATATACCAAGCACATCAATATTTTTTAAGTCTTTGGACATCAATGTTGATTGTAAGTGATACTCTTATTGTGGAGATCAATTAGTAATGGTAGTCATGTCAAATAAGGAGACCATCATTGGATGTGATTTATAATTTACAGAGAACTTTATAATCATTAGTCAATTATCATTAAGATGTTCCATCAAGCAAATATTGTCATTTCTTTCAGAAGAAGAATATGTATAATGCAGACGTATGCTTCCAATTATCATAGATGATACAATTTAAAGAGATTATTTGGTGGTTTATTCGCTTCAATCCTATCAATAGAGATTTTGTAATTATGGCTTGTATACGGCTGACATAACTTTAAGTAACTTAAAAATAAAAAAATAAAGTTATTTATCATAAATAAAAAATACATCAATATTACAATTGAACATTACAAGATACAATGCGACCCCTTTTTTAAGATAAGGATTTTTACCGGGCAAACCCTATAATCTTTGCCAATTACCTCCACGACTTTTAAAACAACCTAATTCCTCTCTCAACCCTTTAAACTTGCTAACCCTTACCCTACAGACCATGTGGTTAACCTCCTTCCATTTGCACGTTAGATATAACCAGATTCCGTTAAAACTAGATGCGAATTGACATCTTTGTTTCATAAAGTTACAAAAATGGTATCTGTATCGCTGTGTTACAAGGTGTGCACCTCCTCCATGATCGACGTTGCCGAGAACACTACAACATGAGGGAGAAGAAGAGGATCCGGTCCACTGCCTCATCCTCCGATCCAGTGTCGATGGTGCTAGTGGACTCACAGGAGACCGGCGTCCTGCTTGCGTGCTGGTTGTCTGCTTTAGTTAACCCACCCATTCACGCCCCTTCTTCGTCCCTCTCAACCTCCCATCTCCCCCTTCCTCCTCGTCACTGTCTCGACCTCCCATCTCTCCCTCCACTTCGACGCATGTACCGCCATGAGGTTCATGTGCCTCCATCGGAGCCGACTGCTTCTTTGTCTCCCGTTCCGCTGCATCCCTGCCTCCATCGACTTCAACTTCGACTCCTCGCCTTTGCATGATGCTGCGTAGAGGCACCGTCCCATATTGTGGGGATGATGGAGCACCTACTCACCGTAATATGGAGCACCTACTCTCCATGCTGGAGGGTTCCGGCATGAACAACTATAGGATCCAAATATATGGTGGGGACAAGGTTTAGGAATTGATCAAGAATCAAATCCAGTTAGATATAAAGATAAATCTAAAGTATCTATCTCGAACACACCGTCAAATAATCTTTCTGTCGTAAATGAGGAACAATTAAATCCAAGGTGCACAACTTTTGGCTTCTGATCAGCTTAATTTCTTGGAATCTTAAGATGCACCATCAGGTGCTTCATTTTGGAATTCTACCGAGTAAAAATTCAGTTCTAGATATTAGCTAAACTCCCAAAGGAAAGGACAGAACTGCGTTGATATTGGATGGATTCGTCAAGGTGTGTCGAGCTGGCTTCGTGATCACAGAGGATCCAAATAGAAATGGTGGCCTTCTCCGACAAGCTCCAGAGTGGGTTGGTGGCAGAGGTGAGTGAACCGGTGGGGTTGAGGAATGGACTGCTTACGGGGCGAGTGAACAAGTGGCGGTGGAGAGTGGGTTGGAGGAGGAGGCGAGTGAACTGGTGTGTGTGGGGGGAGGGGGGGGGGGGGGGGGGGGATGATGCCGAACTGGATTTCGAGGCCCCGTCGCAAATGGTGTTGGAGGTTCTTGGGGAGGCGATGGAGGGCCCGATTTATCATAGATCGGGATGATGGTGGAGAAGACTACGCAACTAGCAGTGGCGGGGAGTAGTGTCGGGCTGGATTTCGGGATCCGTTCTTGTACGGCTCTGGTTGCAGATACGACGGTGCTTGAGTACTCGTCTGATAGGATGCTGGCGAAGATGGCGTTGGGTGTTCACGCTTCGGCGTCAGAGGGCTCGGATTGTAAGGTTCCGTCATCATTGGATTGGAGAAGGGAAGAGAAGATGAAGAAGACAATAGAAGAAGGATTGAGGAAGACAGGAAGAAATCCAACCATTAGTTTTGATGTGGTTTGATTGACTCAGTTTTAACCCACCCAAGTTAGTCCAAAATGTGTCAATTTAACTGCAGGTTCGTGGGGTAAGACGTAGCAAGTTTACAGAGTCGAGAGAGGAATTACGTTGTTTCAAAGATCGTGTAGGTAATTGACAATGATTATAGGATCTGTTGGGTAAAAATCCCTTTAAGATATGTCAGAAGATCTATATAGAAATTGGAAATGACAATCAGATTTCTATTTCTATAAATTAATCTGACATTGTGGACATTATTATGGATAATGAAAAGAATTTCAAATAGAAATCAATATTATCACAATGTCAATATCCATGGTTATGCTATGTTATTCGAATTTTGTATTCAAATTGTAATGTTACGCCAAAAATGTAAATTGTATTGTCAACATCAAAATTAATGTTACGCCAAAAATGCAAATGTTATCAAAAACCAATTTTTTTATTTAGACAGAGGCATACGTATGGAAAAACATTTATCCATAAAAAAGGCATTAACATCTTACACCAAAAAAGGTATAAGAGAATCGTAGATCAATTTTTTTGAGTATTTTTTTTGTAATTAAAGGGATAGATCCGATAAACATTAATGTATGTGATTCATAGATTTCAGTGGATAATCGGGTTACACGTCACCCACAAAAATATACAAATCTATGTGCAAAAAAGATTTAAGACCAGAATAGATTAGCATCTACTACATGGTAGCAAGATTATTCCTGACATTTACAAAAAAATGTTGTTGGATGCTAAGAATGGATTTCGCAAAAATAATATGTATACCAACATCGCAAAATAGAATATTTCATCTTATAAAAAGAAATCAATGATCTTTTTTCTGAATATAAAGATCGCAAATACCCGAAGTCATTGCAAAGAAATCAAACAAGATGCTCATGTATTTCGCAATGGAAGGCTGAAGAGGTTCAAACAACTAGTTGGGATTTACCTTTCTTGTTGCCACCTAGCGACAAGTACGGGGGCGAGAAGTACCGAGGTACATCTTCAAACATCTCTCCTTTCAAATCAACCACTAGATTGAGGCCTATGATATCTAGAAATGGGATGATGAATATGGGTGTAAATTGTGATGTTCAAAAAAATCATCCAGACCTCCACAAGAAAATGAAATATTAAACAATGTAAACATGAAAAGTAAAAGGGCAGTATAGGAACAAATCAGAATGGTCTCATCGTCGGCCAGGCAAAGGGGCATCCGGTTGCGAAGAGGGGATATCTGGGATCAAGGATCTATCCGGGCATGTTTGGTTGCTGGGTTGGGTTGGAGTACACCGGTGTACCCCTCTTTCCAACCCTCTCAATCCTCCTCACAGTTTACTATTCACAGGGTAACCCAATCCAACCCAACCCATTCCAACCCAGCAACCAAACAGGCCCTAAGACTTGAGTTTATTGTGGCATAGTGACCAAAGAAGGGTTGAGAGGTAGGGTTGGAAAGGTCTCGATCAAAAGCGGATGTTGATTTTGGCATTTAAACCGCCATACATCATAAAATTGTAAAGTTGATTGTCAATGTGCAGGGAAGAGTTCACACAGAGGAGGGTCACCATTGAGGTTGTATCTCCATAGGAGGGATTGATCATCCAAATCGATGCCACGAGAGGTCATGTTCCTAGTGGCACACGAGCCAAACCTGATAGATTGTCAACATGGTGAGTAGACCTGGCAAAATTGCGGGTCGGGCCGAGGTAAAAAAACCTTTGTCCAAGGCCCGCCCATGGGCCGGTCCATGGCCCATTTTGGTCATTTTCCATTGATTTTTTAATGGTAGTTAATACATATAGATGATTTTATTAATACCAACTATACTTTATATAACTAATATACATAGTTTACATGTTACTTGACATGTAAACTATTGAATTTTTATTTAAAACTAGTGTCACAAATGAAAAACTTAAAGCATATCATATTAATACATGTATAATTTGACATATATTAATATATTTTTTATTTTTTGCAGGTCGGGCCGGGCCAACCCATGCTTAAATCTTGAAACCCAAGTCCGATCCATGAGCAGGCTGGGAGGCTGGGCAGGCGGGCCCCCAGTCCGTTGGCCAAGTCTAATGGTGAGTCATGAGGATCAGCAGGTTCAAGGATGAGACTAGGCCGAGAATTGTGCAACCTCCCTTTTATAAGAACAAAGATTATTGGTTTTCTTGGGATTTGATCCAAGATTTGGATAGCATCGCACGATTAAAAGATTCTAGGTTTAGGATGCCCTATCGTAATTGGATCTGGGACGACATATGACTTCCCATCTAGCTTAATGGTGATTTTTGTCCTTATTGGTACCACTACATAGGAGACGCTGCCTAATCTTATCTATTCCAAGGAGGACATGTTTTTGGCACATTTCGACCTGAGAGCATATGGTTAGTTTGAAGGGTCGAAGTCGAGTTCAACAAGGAAATCCTATGTGGTAAAGAGAGCATCCGAGATTTCCACCTACGGAGTTTTCTCTCAAATTTATCAATGATGTGAAGTCATTCATTTATCTTCAGAAGTTTGGGGATGTAAAGAACTGTTAATTAAGTTGTGAAGAAAAGGAGATATGATATTTCCTTTGGAATAATTAGGCTTAGTTAATGATAAAGGAGACAATTTTACTCTCTATGTTTCATTAGGCTCCCTTAATCCTCATTATATAATGGAGGATTAGGGTTAGGGTTTACAAGAAGGGGACCCTACTCAGTGTGAAATACCTACAATACCCTTTTACTTAACACTCCCCTTCAAGCTGGAGCATATAAATCATACATGCTCAGCTTATTACAACATTTCTCGAACTGGATCCTTGCTAATGTCTTTGTAAATATATCTGCAGTTTGCTCTGTAGATAGAACACCTTGTGTGCGTAATTGTCCTTTTTGTATAAGATCTCTTGTGTAATGACAATCGATTTCCACATGTTTCATACGCTCGTGAAACATGGGATTGTTTGCAATGTACACTGCTGCTTGGTTGTCACATCTTAGTTCCATAATATCTTTAGGCTTGACATGGAGGTCAATTAGTACGGACTTGACCCACACAAGTTCAGCTGCTGCTTGTGCCATGTCTCTATATTCGCTTTCAACACTGGATCGTGACACCATTGCCTGCTTCTTGCTTTTCCATGTGATTAAGTTTCCTCCTAGATATGTGCAAAATCATGTGATGGATTTTCTATCTTACAAGCATCCTCCATAGTCTGCATCAGAGTAGGCAACAAGATTGAGATTACCATCTTTATGAAATAGTAGTCCCTTCCTAGGGGACTGCTTGATGTATCGAAGGATCATCATACAAGCCTCAAAGTGATTTATAGTGGGAGAGTCCATAAACTGGCTTAGTCTTCCTACTACCAAAGAAATATCTGGACGGATAATAGTGAGATAGAGCAGTTTGCCAATTAGACGTCTGTATCTGCCAGCATCCTCTGTTGCTCCTTTGTCAAAGATTCGCCCTTTAGGATCCATGGGGATGTGTGCTGGCTTACAACCAAGCATCCCTGTTTCTATCAGTAGACCAGTGGCATATTTCCGTTGAGACATTACCAATCCATGCCTCGATCTAGCTATCTCAATCCCCAAGAAATATCGTAATGGTCCCAAATCCTTAATCACAAACTGTTCTGCAAGATGCTTCTTTACTCTGGCAATTTCTTCATAATCATCTCCTGTAAGAATGATGTCATCAACATACACTAGCATTGCTACTGTGCCCTTTGAACTTTTTTTGACAAACAAGGAGTGATCAGACGACGATCTTGTGAATCCAATCACATGTAATGCTTCTGACAGTTTGTGAAACCAGGCTCGAGGATTTTGTTTCAATCCATAAATTGCCTTGCGTAAAAGACATACCTTCTGACACTCCCATTGTCGCTCGAATCCAGGTGGTTGTTGCATGTAAACCACCTCATGAAGATCACCATATAGGAAGGCATTTTTAACATCTGGTTGATGCATTGACTAATCCAACTGAACAGTGACATCAATAAGAATACGTACCATCAACAAACGAGCAACTAGAGAAAAAGTGTCGAAGAAATCAATGCCATAGATTTGGGTAAACCCTTTGGCAACCAAGAGAGCCTTGTAGCATACAATAGAACCGTCTGGGTTGTACTTAACAATGAGGACCCACTTGAAACCAATGACATGAGTATTTGATGGAGAATCCACTAGGGTCCAAGTGTGTCTCGATTCCAAAGATGACATTTCTTCTTGCATTGCATTAAGCCAGTGGGGATCTTGTAGAGCATCAATGTGGTTCTTGGGAATGATAGTGTCTGAGACAGCCTGCGCAAAGTTCTTATACGTCAGAGTAAGCATGGAGAGGGATATTGCTGCAGAGATCGGGTGCTTGGTGCGATAGACAGATGTCGAGCTTGGCGACGTTGAGCTATTGGTAGGTCCGCTTGATTCTCTGCAACATCATTAGTTTTCAAATCCCGAGTAGGGGAACATACCTGAGGAGGTGGCACTGGCTCAGAAGGGGGAGTGGCAAATGGTTGGGGAGTTGGGACAGGTAAGGGGAAAGTGAGGTTCTCAGCGGAAAATTTGATGGGCGAACATTGATAGTTGAAGTTGAAAAGTAAGGAATTAACTCGAAAAAGGTGACATCGGCTCTTATAAAATATTTACGTAATCGTGTGTCAAAACATCGGTATCCTTTCTGATTTGCAGCATATCCCAGAAATACACATTTGACAGCACGTGCAACAAGCTTGTCTCTGCCAGGTGCATGGAGATGAACAAATGCAGTACACCCAAAAACCCATGGCTGAATAGGATAGATGAGTTTTCCAGGAAGAAGAATCTCAATAGGTATTTGTTCATGTAGAATTGTAGATGGCAAACTATTGATAAGAAATGTCACTGTTAAGACCGCATCCCCCCAATAGAGTGATGGGACATTATAGGCAAGAAGTAACGGGCGTGCAGTATCTAGGATATGACGATGTTTACGTTCAGCAACACCGTTCTGTTGAGAAGTGTAGGGACAGGTGGTCTGGTGTACAATACACTAGTTAGAAAGAAGATTTTGTAAGTCATGAGATAAGAATTCTTGTCCATTATCAGAGAGAAAGGTTTTGATTGTTCGTTCGAATTAAGTTTTTATATTCGTGATGTATCGAGTAATGAAACCGATAGCATCTGATTTGTTTTTCAAAATAAATGCCCATGCGACTCGAGAGAAATCATCAATAAGGACACGATAGTAACGATGACCCAGTCGATCAGGATACCGACTGGGTGCCCAAATATCCATGTGAACTAAATCAAAAATATTAGTTGAATGTTATGATTACCAAAGGAGGGAAATGTGTCTCGGTGATGCTTCCCTACTTGACAAGCCTCGCAGGTGATAGTACTTATGGGGGATATGTGTGGAATAAGTCGACGAAGTTTATGCACTGAAGGATATCCTAAACGCTGATGCTAAAGGGTAGTGGATGATTAGCCCATAGAGGTTCTGGAGTAGGCGACCATGGCAGAGGGATTATCAAGGTGGTAGACGCCCCCTTCTTCACGGCCCGTACCAATTATCCTCCCAGATGGTATGTCCTGGAAAACACAAGTAGTAGCATCGAAAATATCTCGGCAGTGAAGTTCTGTACATATTTTGCTGACGGATAGCAAACTAAGCGGGAAATATGGAACTAATAGAACATTGTGCAACTCGATTGTAGGGGTAAGGTGCACATCCCCAACACCTGTAATTGGTGGCGATCGCCTGTCAACAACTTGAACAGTCTTCCTAGTCTGGGTTGTTCTAAGTTGCCGGAAGAGTCGAGGATTTCCACACAAGTGGGTGGAAGCCCCCGTATCAATAAGCCATTATGAGTGATTGTGACGGCTAGCTGATGCAAGAACCGTACCTGTCTAGGTGATGGCGGCAATGCCTCCTGAGTGGTGGCCTCATCGGGATTCATTTGTGATAGCTGTTGCATAAGATCATCAAAATCCTTTTGGGGAATTTCGATCGAGCCTCCTTCAATGTATGTATTTTCCACCCGAGCCGATGGTCATGGACGTCCATATTTGTTGTAGCAGACAGCTTCGGTATGCCCTATTTTGTGACAAAATGTGCACTGTATTTGTGATCGTCCTCTTCCTTGCAATTGACGACCACGTCCTCTGCCCCTGTAGTTGACTCTGAAGTTTCGTCCGGATGTCGTGAGAGCCATTGTTTGGCTCATAGTTTCTGTAAAAGAAGTCGTAGGAGTTGGTAGTCGGCATAATGTGTTGTATGCTTCCTCCATAGTTGGAAGGGTAGGAGAAGTGACCATCTGATCCCGAGAGTCCGCAAAACTCTGATCTAAGCCGCCAAGGAAAATCAGTTGCCTTATGCTGGCGATGTTGCTGTTGTGTAGGATATGTGCACAAGAGGGCACATACATTGTAACTTGCGATAAGGGATTTGACGGCGGAAAAAATATTCTGGCAGGGGTCGGTCATTCTGGCGCATATGCATCAAATCATGAAATGATTGATACCTTTTGATAGAGTTCTTTTCTTGTCCATAGGTGGCTAATAATGACTCCCATATATGTGTACGCTATCATAATAGACTAACTCCTGAGCGATCTTGTCGATGACACTGACCATAATCCACGAGCTTACCAAACTGTTGTCTTTGACCCAGGTAGTGTAATTTTCCAACCTTGTTGGTTGGTTCTTCTTCGAGGAGAATATGTTCTTTGTCATACCCTCGAACAATCATTAGGAAAAGCCAGGACCACATGGAGTAGTTCGTGGCATCTAATTTTGGGATCGCTCCAAAAGAGGGCATTTTTGAATGACTGCCTCCATCGATTTCCGATGTAGGTATCTCAGACCTCATAGTATCTTCTATCGTCATACTTCAGCGAGATCGCAACGTACTGCTGTTGGCGCCACCTATGTCGATTTGTTTCGACTACACGTCTCGCTCTCTCTCTCTCTCTCCGTTATATTTTTTATTACATTCAATGTACATCGAGTAGTATTACATATAATCGGGAATAAGACGGTGCCTGATTAGGACACTGGAAGATGTTGGCATTGTAGAGAGGAGCCATGCACGCAGATGGAGTCTTGGTGGAGGGGGCAAGGTGGAGGTGCGGGCAAAGAAGAAGCGCCGGCACAAACTGCTTGGTCAGGGGCTATAGCGAGAAAAGAACCGATGCTGGAAGATTTGGGCACATGCCAGGAGCTATGCCGTGGAGAAGAATCGACGTTGTGGCCGCCTTGGGGCATCCGCCTGAGAGTCACGGGAGGGTCCAGATGCGCCACACGAGGTGGGGCAGGGCGAGGGCGAGGGCGAAGGCGCGTTCGAGGGCATGAGTGGGCTGAGGGCGCGAGAAGCGCCGTCCACTGGAAGAGGCAAGCACGAGCGAAGGCGGGGCGGGACGAGGGCGAGGCTGAGAGAAGGCCGAGGCGGGGGGGGGGGGGGGGGGGCGAGGTCGAGGGCAGGACGAGGCTGAGGCCGCAGGTGAAGGCGGGCCGGGGTCGATGGCGGGAGGGGGGCGAAGACGAGGGCGAGGTTAGGAAGGGCGAGGCGAGGGTGAGGGTGTGGCGTGACGAGGGGGGAATGAGGGCGAGTCGAGGTTTGGAGGGAGAGGATGGAGGTGGGGGAGGATGGAGGCGGGGGAGGAGAGGGCACTGCAGCCGAGAGGGGGGGTAGCCGGCGCAGATCCCTAGTACCTAGGGCTCTGATAAAAGGAGACAAATTTATTCTCTATGTTTCATTAGGCTCTCCTACTCCTCATTATAATAATGGAGAATTAGGGTTAGTGTTTACAAGAGGGGGACCCCACTCAGGGTGAAATACCTACAATACCCTTTTACTTCTCAACAGGTAAAGTGATTGTTCAACATGAGTAGGAGTGAAAACAAATGGGAACATATATTCATATGCACTTTTAAGAGGATATGGATATTTTCGTGTAACTCTTACGAATTTGAATTGTGAATATGCATATAATATGGATATTCAAAATTTACTTCTAACGAAAATAGATGTGAATGTTATATTCCATAGTTTGATGATAATGAATATGCATGATGAAAAATAACTGGACGTGTACGTGGATGCTCATATTTATTGTTTATCATATATAAGACATGCTTGTTAATTTCGAGGATGTTCTATTTATTTATTTAGTTGATAATAAATGACAGGTTTAATAAAAGAACTAAGTTCCAATAAAATATTTTACTCCCCAAGCACACCACCTTGAGTAACCATCCACTTGTATTCCCTTGTTAAGCTCATGCATTAATAGTTGTAAATGTATTTAATCGTCATTTTTGTGTAATTTGTATCGTATAAAGTTTATCTTCAACATGAAATTTTGGGTAAAAAAACAAGTTAAATCTTAAACCCTAAAACTCCAAACCCTAGATCCTAAACCCTAACCTTGGAAATATCAATATTTTTTTGAAAACATTTCACGGTTCATTCATCATTTAAGCATACAAAAGGTCCTAAAGCCAACAAAAGACGGTCATGGAATTGCTCGGAGGAAGAGGGTTTGGGATCCCGCACATGCGCAGGGTAACAAATGAAAGTTTTTAGAGCAACTACTTAAGAGTCAAAGGATAGTAATGTATCGTCGACTTGAAAGTAGCAAAAGTCTCTCTTGCATTCTTCGTCCTTCAGTTCCCTTTACATGCAGAGTCGTATTTTTTTCGCTTGTAGTAATGATTATTGGCTTATAAGTGTGAATTGTTGTTTACAGAGAGCTGATCCTGTGAGAGCCAAAACCTGTGACAGCATGAGAGCAGTGATTCTGAACTAGTAGTTCAACCAGGAGAGAGAAAACCATGAGAGAGAATTACATAATCTAGTAGTCCAGAATCACTGCTCTCATAGTTTTTGTTCTCACAAGATCACTTCTCGTTGTTTACATCCACCGAACAAATCATGCTTATATCAGCATTTATCACACTATTCATTCTAATGTCGACAATGAATTTGATCTCTCTCAACCATGGATGTGATATTAAATGGGATATTATGGAAATAAATCTTACAGCTCACCATCCAGATAGACCAAAACAATGTCGCTCTCAATGCAAGAAAATTCCATTCTATAAGTATATCATGAAGCACATTTGGATTGGTAACTTTCTCAAAGAAGCCATGAAAATCGAGAGCCAAACCGAACTCGTGGATTAGGCTCCTCGCAAGATAACATTCATCAAATAAATGGGAAAAGCTTTCTGAATGGTTAAGACACATAGCAACGACTAACATTAGAAATATTGGATCTGTGTAAATAGTCCTGAGTGGTCATTTTATTATGAGCTAATAGCCACAAGAAATAAATCACCTTAGGATCAGAAGGTCGAGACCAGAACTTACAGTGGAAACAAGTTGAAATCCCACCATCCACCATTAGATTATATATATTTTTTTGGCAGTAGAACCCCATGGATTCAAGCTTGTATGTGGGAACACAGTATATAATCATTGTTTTAGATTTTGTTTTAGTGGTTTGCCATAGATAATAAACGATTTTTCAAGTCCTTTGAACTAGTTGTACTTAGCACTCCAACTTTTTTGACCATCCTTAACCGAGGCCTTTTTCCCTTCCACAAATGGAAATATATCAGGAAATACATCACAAAGTGGTTTAGAACCATTAATGGGATCAGACTATAGGAGATATTAGACATCCCTAATCTATTTGTTTACAGATTACTGGTTGTAGGTTAGATGAACATGGCACTGATAAGTTTTGATAACTAGTGTTTTGGCAGTCAAGGTGTCTCAATCTGCTGATTTGATTTGATCTGCTGAGTAGTGTTTAGGAAAATAACTCATGGTCCATCCTCCTATCTCGGATGGTCAAGATTGAGAAAGTAAAATCCAGATTTTGCAGTGCTGATCTCTAATCCTGACAGCTTACTGAAAATTGGATTGTAGATTGGACTTCATTTAAATCAGAATTCCCAAAATCGAGAAAAAAACTTAATAAATCATCTGCGAAGTGCACGTTGATATCATAAATCCGTGCCTTTCTTTAGAAATCCCCTGAATTTTCCAATCTAAAAGTTTACCTTGGTCCAATATAGCCCAGGAGTCTGAAC